>WBZZ01000986.1:0-12500 GCA_019918135.1 Paulinella micropora | reverse complement strand
GCAAAAAAAACTAACAATATTTCTGAATTACGGGTTTCTGATTTTACAGAAAATGCTGATGTATTAATAGCACTGATTGCAGTGGTGTGCTACAGCACTAAGATATGACTAGGTATTAATACATTCAAGTGTCAAACTCAATCATCGAATTTGATTTAAGGGTCAGATTTCAGATTAGCGGTCAGATTTTAGATTAGTGGTCAGAATTCAAATTACTTCAATTTAACGGTAACATTTCGCAAAATTATACACATTTTGCGGACGGATATAGCCGTCAAATTGAACTAATTTGAATTCTGACTACTAATCTGAAATCTGGCCGCTAATCTGAAATCTTGCCCTTAACTCAAATTCTATGACTGAGTTTGACACTGGAATGTACCCAGTAATAGGAAAAAAACATTATTGTTCGTTTTCTCGCGGCGTGCTTACCCCCTTGCAGCTGTAGCACGCCGCCCGCAGCGCGTCCAGCATGTCTGGCAAAAATCAGAAATCCATCATTCAGAACTGTGTTTTTTTTTTTCTTTTTTCTGGGCGGACGGGCGGAAGAGGGGGGGGGCGTGACTATTTGGAGCGTTTCTACAAACACCAAAACACCAACACACGCCCACGCACACACACACACACACACACACATAGGTACATAATACGTGCATACAAATACTTAATAAACACAAACACACGATTCACATAATACATATACACATACACACAAAGACAAACACAAAGAAACATACCAAACGCACATGCACACACTCACGCTCACACACAGACTCACACACATACAAACATACACACAGAATACATGCATACAAACATAATACATACATGCACACATAAACACACACAAACACACACACACACACACTTTCGCTCCCGCACACACACACACACACACACGCACACACGCACACATAGACATACACATACATACATGCTTACACACACACACACACACACACACACACACAAAGATCAACACACACATAGACGCACACCCTCGCCCCCACACAGACATATACACACAAACTACATACATATGTACATACATGACATACATAACATACAGGTATGAACACATACATGCGTATGACATATCTATGTACATAATGTACATACATACACACAAACACAAACACAAACACAAACACACACTCACGCACACACAGACACAAACACCAAATACGCAGATACACACTCACGCACTACATACATACATACAAGACATACATGCAAGACGTACATTCTGGTGTTATTGTTATGTTATGTCTATACTTAATTCCATACAGTATTTCTTTTGTATGTATATGATGGGTGTTGGCGAGAACTTTGGGGTGGAAGAATAAGAATCCTAGTGACTCTTGTGGGCACTATGTCTGGCACTTAGACGAGGCCTACAAAGCAACAATACGATAAATACTTCTGGAAAGGTGCAGAAAGGTGAATGGAATTTTTTTTGGGGGCAATTTTTGGCTGATTATCCGGGTGCTCAAGGTCAGACCTGGTGGCTGGCCTGGCTGGCCTCGCTGGCGGGCGGGGAAAATTTCTTCCCTCAGGAAGCAAAAACCTGCTTCTTTCAAAACACTGCTAAACACATATCTGCTCACAACTAATGTACGTTCATATTTACACCATATTCAATAGAGTAATAGGTCCGATCTCATATTCTACGTACTATGTACATCTGATTTCTCATTACACGTTTCTGAATTTCTGATTTCTTATATTTCGCCGCGACTTCGTCAGACTTGTTTACTTAGAACAACCTTGATTGCTCTAGGCAAGAACAACTAAAACAAAATACTTCTCTATTAGTATTAAACTTGTAATGAGAAATCAGAAGATCCACATGTAGACAAGACTATAAGAGGAAATAGCGTTAGTGTCTTGAGTATGGCTCTCTCTCCTGTGATTCTAATTTTGCTTTTGATTTCTCAAACGTATCTTGCAGTACTTATGTCTTGTATGTATGTATGTAGTGAGAGAGAGAGAGAGCGAGAGAGAGAGAGTGTGTGTTTGTTTTTGTGTCTGTGTGTGCGTGAGTGTGTGTTTGTGTTTGTGTGTGTATGTAAGTATGTATGCATTATGTGTGTATGTCTATTATGCATGCACACATGTATGTATGTATTGTGTGTCTGTATGCGTGTACGGGCGAGGGTGTGCGTGTATGTGTGCATGTGTGTATGTCTTTGTGTACGTCTGTGTATGTGTGTGTAGCGCGTGTGTGCATGTATGTTTGTGTGTTTGTGTGTTGGTGTTCGTATCATGTTGTGTGTGCGTGTGCGGGCACGCGCTTTTGTGTGTGTGTGTGTGTGTTTTTGTGTTTGTGTTTGTGTATGTTTGTATGTATGTATTATGTGTGTTGGTGTGTATGTGTGTCTGTGTGCCTGAGCGTGAGTATGTGCGTGTGTGTGATGGTGTGTTTCCTCGTGTTTGTCTTTGTGTGTATGTATGTATGTATGTATTATGTGTGTGTTTGGTGTGTTTGTGTTTATGTATTTGAATGTATGTTCGTGTTATGTGCCTGTGTGTGTGGGTGTGTGTGGGTGGGTGGGAGGGTGGGTGGGTGGGTGTGGGCGTGCGTTGGTGTGTTGGTGTTTGTATTCACGCTCCAAGTAGTTTACATTTTCCTTTGGTAGGTTGCAAGGTGCCAGACCAGTGCCCACCAGGGATCCCAGCAACCCCAACGATCATTCGTTTGGCTCCGTGTTTTCGGTCACGGGGGATGAGAAAGAAAGCGAGAGAGAGAGAGAGAGAGAGAGAGTAAACAGCTGCGGAGACTGTGTGGGCATGTGTGGGTATTTGTTTGCATGTGTAAGTATGTACTATTATGTGTGTCAGCCTGTGTGTGTGTGACTTGTGTGTGTGTGTGTGTGTGTGTCTGGGCATGTGTGTGTTGTGTTGGTATTTGTGTGCATGTGTACGTATGTAGTATTATGTGTGTCAGTCTGTGTGTATGTGTATACCTATGTAAATACGGAGCTTTAATAACTTATTTTACTATTGCGAAGTGAAGTGTATGCAAGACATGCACGCAAGACATACATGCTGGTGTTATTGTTATGCATATTCTTAATTGTATACAGTATTTCTCTTGTGTGTTTAGGTTTTTTTTGGCTTGCTCTGTCGTAGCTATATTGAGAGTTGTGACTGTTGTTGGTTTTACAGCTGGGCGCGATGCCCAGGTATATTTTCTGACCTTACCGTGAGCCCCCTCCCTATTTCCCTCTCACTTTCTCTCCCAACACACCTGCTGCCTACTTCGTTGCAATATAATATAAAGAGGTTCACTTTTTTTAATGTAATTTTTCTTTTTTTGTGGTGCTGAGCTGTAGCTGAACTCGTTTGGCTCCGTGTTTTCGGCCACAGTGCACATGTAACGAATCCGTACTCAACAGTTTGACGCCAGACAGTTAACACTGTATAATCTGATTAATCTGTTTCTGGGTGTCGAAGCTAGTAGTATAGGGTGCCACTTTGGCACACTTTTTCAATACATATCTCCGTTGAAATCAAAATGTTTCCAACGGCTCTCCTATTCACTTCGCAAACAAACAATACAGAAAGCAATTATAAGCAAATAAGCCTTAGTCTTAAAAGTTATCCACAATAAGAAAAACGGAAAAATGAACTCAAAACATAAAAAATAATTATTTACATCAACCATTGTAATAAAAATAAGAAACCATAAAACAACATCACATAAGCCACCAACCACCTCACAAAGCAACTAATCACACCGATCCGCCGAAATTAAAGCCATCAGCCAAACTAGTTCCACCACACACCATCAACCACTTTTTTCGCACAGACAAACCGTCATAGCATACCACAACAACAAAAACGACAAAATAAATTGTCAGCACATTTAGGACTACTTTACAGAAAAACCAGAAAAACCAAAAACACACTTTTTGTTTTTTTCATTTTCTTGTTTTTTCCGCACTTTCTATGAGCGATTTCATAGACGACGAAGCACAAAAAAGCAGTAGTAGTGGCGAGGAAGTAGAGAGAGAGGAAGGGACTGATTGGGCAGAATATTATTCTGATAAAAACAATAAAAAACTAACAAGAGACGAAATAAATCAAAAATCAAAAAAGAAAAAACTAAAAAAACAAATGATTAGTCTTGAATTGGAATTAGAAGAAGTAAATAAAAGAATTGAAGCAATAGAAAAGAGGAAGGAGGAAGTTGAGGAGCATAAAGTTATGACTGAGAATATGAGAAAGACGAAGAGACAAAAGATAAGACACGAGAAGCGAGTAAAAAAAGAAATGAACTTCTTTGATAAGTGGTTAGAGAATAATAAATTTCCAATGACAGCTAGAGAAGAAGTAGGGGCTAGAAAGATGATTGAGAAAGGAGAACAATTTGATGATGTGTTAGTGAAATATAAAGAATATATAAGAAATAATAATCAATGGTTGTCTTAATTGTGTTGTGTGGTGTCTGTCTACCCGCTCACCTCTCCTCAAACAACACGACACACACTCACATAAGACAATATAAACAATTTGTTTTTGGTAGTCAAAAGCAAAAACATTAGTAAAAAGCACATAATATACATATAAATAATTAGAACGGCTATCAGGGCACTACCCACATATGTGTTTTTGTGCTTTTTGATATGTGGGTAGGTGATGGCAAGACAACCAGAACCAGCGGAGGAGCCCGTAGGCGAACCAGCACAAGTTCAACCTGCTCGAGATCCTGAGGTTGATGATGCTGAGAATAAAATGAGGGAGCTCGGAATAGGAAGAGGGGCAAAGAAGGGGGCTCGTCGTGGGCGTCCTGCGGGGGTTGTTCCTGTTCCAGAAGTAGGCCACACTTACTACTATAACCTGAACAGAGAAGCAGGAATTGCTAATTTCTGGGTTGAGAACAAGGAAGGCAGATCAGAGGTTTCATTGTATCGCTACCATTCTGCTTTGAAACCTGAGCAAATTCCCGACTACCGACTCGAAGTCTATCCTGATAACTCTGTCAGGCTTTTTCGTTTGATGGACAATCTTGTAAAAATCAACGCATATTACAACCTTGACCCATTGACTATTTACAAGGCTTACTTTCAAACTGAAGAAGCCTAATAATGGTTGTTATGATAGTGTAATTAAATTACAAATCTAACATTTCTTTTTTCTTTCGTAGTCTTGAGCTAGTCCGTATATTTTCCGGTTTTACATCTAATGATTTTAATAGATTAATATTTTTTTTCTCTTTCGTAATTTGCTTAACTTTATCGGCTAACTGCTCGGCTGGTTCCGTTTCTGTCGGTTGCTCTTCAACTTTAGTTTTCAATAATTCACTAGGCCTAACCAAGTCCTCTTCTGACAAGATGACTTTAAATCCTTTACAGCCTTTAACTTTATAAACGGCTCTACTAAATTGTTTATCACCTTTTGAAAAAATAGTTCGTTCTAATTCCTTTCTCACTCTTGTCCCCTTAGGGAATTCATTAATTAAAGGATTTCTGTATATTTCTTGAGTGTTTTTTTCAGTCCCTTCATAAACATTAATAGGCACTGCTTTAATTGTGTTGTGATATGTTTTATTATATGCATCAACAACCTCATGAATAATAGGTACCCATTGAAAATTTTCATTAACTTCCCATATCAAATTTAATTCGTTTCTAATTGTTCTAATAAATCTATCTATTATTCCCATTGTTCTGTGATCGCCTATTTGAACCGGCCTGTGCTCAATATTATTTTGTCTAAATTATTCAGCCACTTGACCCTTAAACTCACCACCATTATCAGATGTAATTCTTTCTGGAACTTCTTTTGTAAATATTTTTTTTAGACCTTCCAAAACATAGCCTGTTGTTTTGTTTTTAATCGGTTCAATCCAGCCACGACGGCTATAGACATCAATTGCTACTAGTCCGAAATTATAATTAGCATTTCCTTTCTTAGTTGCCACCTTTGACATATCCATTAAGTCAATAAAAACTTGGCTCAGCGGTTTTGCTTCTGGTGCTGTTATCGTATTCCATATCTTAGTTGGCTTAGATTGATTATGTATTTCAAGTGCTTCTTCCAGTTTTTCTTTCTGCTTTGTCTCCTCATGATTTTCTTGTAGTTGTTCTTGCTGATTTTCTAAATTCATACTCTCGCTGTCGCTCTCGTATGTTTTAAAAAATCGTATATATCTAACTATTTATTTTTTACGATGTTTTAGAATAAGCGAAAGTGCGACAGCACGAAGCGCGATTCTAAAATATCATTTAGAATTTTAAGAAACAATTTTCAATATCATTATTTTTTTCTTTCTTACCACCACCAGAAGATTGATTATACACTTTTACACTCACACTACTTGTCTTTTTACTTTTAGTTTTCTTTACAGGTTCTTCTTCGCTTTCTTCACTTTCGCTTTCACTCTCATCAGGCTCAGGCTCAGGCTCTGGTTTCTTAATAGTCTTTTTCTTCGTTCTCTTAGTTTCAGCCTTCGCTCTTTTGATTTTCATTTTAGCCATCTTTTCTGCGATAATGTCAGTGAAATCACATTCTTCATCGCTCTCACTGCTTTCTTCTGGTGTATCATCTTGGTCTTTTCCATTAATGATATCACTAGCAACACCCATTTCGGCAATGCGGTTTATCTTTTCCTCCATCTCTTCCTCATCGCCTACATAAGCCTTTCTACACTTTGCTAATTTCTCTTTTGCCATTTCAACCTTTTGTTGCTTTTTACTCTTAATACTTTCCACAGCCTTACCCCAATTCTTACGACTTGCTTCGGGGGACGGCATTCTATACTAAGATTTTTATATTTTTAGTATTTACAAATTAAATATTTATTTAATATATACCAATGTCGCAATATAAATCCTTACTTGGCCTTAATGAGTTGGCTGTTGATAGTTTAAATATACTTAACTTAGACCTAACCAATACCAACATAGTGGGCTTAAACACAGACAGAGTGCCAGAAGATTCCGACCCGATAAATCTTTATTTCACTGACGGCCGATTTGATACACGACTAGCTACCAAATCAACAACAGACATTAAAGAAGGAAGTCGATTATACTACACAGAGCAACGAGTTAGGGATAACGACGAAGTCAAAGCCTCAACTCAACACCGCTCTAATACTTCTAATCCGCACCAAACAAGTTTATATAATTTGATAGATACAAACATATTTGCACAAGCGAGCGGGCAATACTTAACTTACAACGATGTAGAAGGCAAATGGAAAAATACCGCCCTCGGTTCAATTGATACACTTTCAGATGTAGTCATTACAGCACCAGTGGCGATGAATAGTTATCTAACATATAATTCAATAAACTGGGTAAATAAAACATTTCCGATAAATGTTGATGAAACAGGCAATATTAGTATGGGCGGTAATTTGAATAGAACAGGAGTTAATTTATTAAATACGAAAGATGTTGATACTGGGATATCTGAGCACGAAGACAATAATGATAAAGTGTCCGCAGATGGTTCAATTAATACACACAGCGATGTTTTGATTACAGGCACACCCGCCGATAACCAACTGCTCATTTATAGCACAGGACAATGGAGAAATGTTGCTTCACCTTTTCTTAGATTGGATAGTCTCGCTATGATGTTTGGAGATTTAAATATGGGAGGTTTTAATGTAGCAAATGTCGGTAATGTTGATGGTGTTAATGTTTCGGCTCTTGACACCGCAGTCGTTAAACTAACGGGAGACCAGACTATAACAGGAAACAAAATATTTTCTACTTATTTGGGTGTAAAAGATTCAAATCCATTAAACACGGGTAAGTTATTCTTCAATTACAACAATAATATGGGTTCTATTTATTCGTCGGAGGTAGGTGGAGCAACGGGATATCCACTAAGCATTGTTGGTTCTTCCATACTTCTTGCTTCTACAACGGGGAGTGGAATAACACTGACTGGCAATGTTTTAAATTTTAGTGGCACAACAGCAATTAGCGGACTTCCAGCCCCATTCTACGATGGCGATGCTTCAACAAAAGCATACACTGATACTAAACTGGCCAAGGACGGCACAGTGGCTATGACGGGTAGTTTAAATATGGGTGGTTTTGCTATTACAAATGTTGGTAATGTTGATGGTATTGATGTTTCTGCCCTTGATATTTCTGTGGTTAAACTAACAGGAGACCAAACCATAGCGGGTATTAAGACATTTAGCAGTATAATAAATGCGAGTGCGGGTCTTGATATGAAAAGCCAAAGCATAACAAATGTAAATCTTGTTGATGGCGTGGATGTTTCTACTCTTGATACTTCGGTGGTTAAACTAACAGGAGACCAAACCATAGCAGGGAATAAAAAATTTACATCAACTTTGGAAGTAAGTGGTTCGTCCAATCCTACTACTTTTGATGGTATCGGCATAGCCTTTGATACAAAAATAGGAATGATTGCAGCACAAAAAACAGCAACAGCGACTTGGTATCCAATACAAATAACGGGTTCGTATGTTGAGTTATATTCGGGTAATACTTTAATTATAACCGCAACTGGCACTACACTATCTTTGAATAACAACAAAATAACAAACTTAGCAACACCATCAGCAACAACGGACGGAGCAAACAAAAGTTATGTGGATACATTAGACGGGCAAAATGTGAAACTAACAGGAAACCAAACCATAGCAGGAATTAAGACATATAGCAGTGGTGTTGAAATAACGGGAAATTCAATCAATTCAACAACAAAGGGAACATTTATCGTTTTCAATTCTACCAGTAATATCGGGTCAATTGCTAGTTTGGATATGAAAACTGCAACATATTACAACTTTTAAATTTCTGCGAAAAAAAAAGTTTTATTATTGACGGGACGATTGTCGGTTGGGTAAATGCTTCGGGGCTAGATTGTAATAGTAGCAAAATAGCCAACCTTGGAACTCCGACATTAGCGACGGACGGAGCGACAAAAGGGTATGCGGACACATTGGACGGGCAAAATGTAAAACTAACAGGATACCAAACAATAACGGGAATTAAAATATTTAATGGAACGAGAAATGATATACGTGGGCTTACTTTGTTGAACCAAGCTGATTTTAATAATGTGGATATCATTAATGGTGGAAATATAACATATAATGGGGCGAGGATATTAAACCAAAATGGAGGGGACATATTCTTTTCACAGACATCAGGTGATTACCAATATTTCTTATTTACTTTAAATACTGCTACAAGTGGAACCGCAGACCAATGAGGTTATGTATTCACGAATGTAGCATCTGATGTAAAAGGAGCAGGACTTTATATTTCAAAACTTTTGGACAATAAAAGTGCTTCGTCTGACATTGTCCGTTTTAACAATGCTGGCGGTATGCGATTTTATGGTGCTTTGGATATGAACTCAAACAACATAACAAATGGTGGAACAATAACGGGAACTACATTAACGGCAACTGCTGGTATGACTACAACAACATTAACGGCAAGCGATAAAATAACAACAGCATCAGGTAAGCCAATAATGATAGGCAATACAACGAAAGGCGCAGGGGCGACAGGTGCTTTAGAATTATATGGAACGGCTTCAAATATTGGAGGAGCACACTTACAAGCAATAACATCCGCAGATGCTTATCCAACATTTCAATTATTGAACTGGACACATGATAACATAGGCTTAAGTTTTGATGCTTATTATGACTCAAGTGGAAGTTGGAAATCAAGTAATTCTGGCTCAAACTTTCAAATATACAAAATCTCAAACAAACTTGCTTTTAACTATAAATCAGGAATAACAGCAGGAAGCAATATAACATGGTCTGAGGCGATGAATATAAGCACAGCAGGATTAATAACTGCGAGTGCGGGGATTACATATACTGGCACACTAACATCAGCAACGAATGCCAGTGGAGCGAAAATAGGAGTTCAGGGAATAACAGACGGAACAAATGCAAAAGGAATATTTCTATGGGATACGACTAATACGAGTTGGGGGATTTATGCAGCATCTGGTGGGGTTGCAAACACTAGAAGTTTGGCAAATGGTTTAGCCGTTTCAGGAAATGATTTTAGTTCGTATGCTTTTCGTTTTAGAGTGGCTAATGATGCTACGATGGGTTTTGTGTGGGAGAATTCTGCGGAACAATTGTTGATGTCGTTGAATGGATTAAACGGGACTTTATGGACAAAAGGATTGATTACGGCAAATGCGGGAATTACATATTCTGGGGTGCTATCATCTGCATTAGCATCAACTAATGGGGCAAAAATAGCAATTCAAGGACAAACAGACGGGACGAATGCGAGAGGAATATTTGTATGGGATGCTACTGATTCAAACTGGGGAATTTATATGTCTCAGTCTGGGAATAATAAATCATTAAGTGGAGGAACAGCACCAGCAGGAGGAGGCGGAGGATTAACTTCTTATTCTATTAGATTTAGAGTGAATGGTTCTTCAACGAGTGGGTTCATATGGGAGAATAATTCAAATACTGCTTTAATGTCATTAAGAGCAAGCGATGGTCAGTTATGGGTATTGTCTAATCCAATTCAATATTCAGACAGGAGAAAAAAAGAAGATATAAAGGAATGCTCAGGCTTAGATTTTATTAATAAGTTAAATCCAGTCTGCTATCGTATGATTGATGACAACAAGAAATGTAGGACTGGCTTAATAGCACAGGAATTAGAAGAAATACTAACAGAAATGGATATACTAGATTTTGGCGGTTTTATAAAAGAAACAATTATGGTTCCCTGTCCAAAGCAAAGAAAAGAATACGAATTGAAAGGTGTGAGTGTTAATCCAGAAGATGTTAAATGTATTGATAGTGGTGATGTCGGTTATGGTATAGGTTATTCAGAGTTTATTGCACCATTAATTAAGGCCGTTCAACAATTATCAGACAAGATAGTTAATTTAGAAAAAGAAAATAATAATCTCATGAATATACTACAAGAAATTAGGGAAAATGTCCAACAATAATACAACTAGACTTCACAGACCCCCACCTATTATGGATATGGATGGCGAACTAACTCCAGAATTAAAGTCTCGTGTTCTTGAAGTAGAACTAAAGACTGAAGAAAAAAAGATAGAGCACGAATTGGAAGACAACTGGAATTGTTGTTGTATAAAAAACAGACCGACTGACAGCAGAATGATTAAATACTTATTTCAAATGGGTATCATTATAGCAATAATTACAATATGCTTAATAAAACTAGCTAAAAATAACTTGCCTTGCGAGCAGGCTAATGTTTATGTCGGCATCCTTACACTACTCATCGGCATAGTGCTTCCATCGCCTTCTTCAAGTAAGAAGTGAGCATTCATATATAATATGTGTCATATACCATCTATTATCACCATCACAGATTAAAGGAATGGCTTCATCAAAACTAATACACCAATCTGACATTGGCTTATACACACATTTAAATTTAGTATCTATACCTTTTTGAATACAATAAACACAACTCATATTCTTTTTTTCGCTTATCCGTGAGTAAAAGTCGCATGCCGTCCGCGAAAATATTTTGATTATTAAAAAGTTTATCATCAGTAATATAATCATGACTGACTATAAATACCAAAAGATTATTTTTCTGAGCAATGATTTTGCTGGAGGAAGCAAAACATTTAATAAAAATATCCAAATGTCATTCACACCCACCAAAATGAATGTTAAGTTTATCCACTATATGAACGACCAAACAGAGACAAAAACCAGAATTCTTTATATGGACAGAATTGGATATATCGGAACATTTGCGGATAGTAATATAGCAAACATTTCAAACCTCAGTTATAATTTGGGTGTAGTGGGTTGGACGGACGGACAATATACATTTAAAGTCCTTGAAACTGACAGCGGAAATACTGACACAGGAAATTTAGCGGGAAGAATTGTTGTGTGTTTGGAATTCGTTGCGTAGAATATAGGATGGAGAAAATAAACAATGTCAAGGTGAAACCTGTGAAGCAGGATGGAAACGGAGACAAAAAAGCAAAGAGTTATAAATTATTTAACGAACCTTACGCTAATATATTTCTACTTGCCAGAAAAAAAGAGCGGTAAGACGACAGCACTCTTTGAAATACTGAAACGGACAACAGACAGAAAAACCCGTATTGTCATTATTGCTTCAACGATACACAAGGACTACATTTATAAAGCAATGGTTAAGCACTTTAAGAACAGAGGCAACCCAATGGCTATATATACCTTTCTTAAATCGGATGGTGTAAATGTTATAGACTATGAACTTGACAAACTGAACAGAGATAACGAAGAGCAGGAAGGCGAAATCAAAGATAAAGAACCGATGGAGAAACCACAATTTCTTTATTTTGGCAAAGAAGAACAAAAGAAAACTACCGAAGCAAAAGAAAGGCCGAGCAAGTATATTTCTCCTGAGGTTGTTTTTGTTTTGGATGATTTAGGGAGCGGATTAAGAGACAAGTCCGTAAGCGATTTGTTAAAAAAGAATAGGCACTATAAATCAAAGGTGATTATGTCAAGCCAGTATTTGAAC
>WBZZ01000985.1:187500-207450 GCA_019918135.1 Paulinella micropora | reverse complement strand
TCTTGATTTCTCTATTATTTCCTGTTTGGTGATTTTTGGTGATTTTAGTCTGAAAGACCCTTTTCGGGCTGGTATTTTGCTTGAAAGTTTGGATGTAAGGATTTTTACAAAAAATAGTTTCAATCAAGAGATATGACAAAATGTGCTTGATTGGAGATATTTTCGGTAAAAAAAAATACCTGCGGAAAAGCGGTAATCATCTTCTATTAATAGTTTGCGTGGCGGTGACTACCCAAAAACAGGAAGCACGCAGCTGTCCGGCCAAAAATCTAAAACTTTGATCCTCCTAGGGGGCACCACTCACCAATCCTTCCTGGGCCTGCTGCCTTTTTTGTAAACAGATTTTTGGCCGGACAGCTGCGTGCTTCCTGTTTGCACCCTGGACCGGTGTGCACGCAGACAAGTCAGTCTCAAGTCATCACACTACATCACACACACGCACAGAAGCACACATTCAAGAACAGTTAAGCAACACAGCAACAAACTCGCAACAAAAACCCCCGGTCCAATTAAAAAAGTTTGCAAATCAATAAAAACTGCGGCTGACAAGCACGCGGACGACAGATAATATCTCGCACACATGGAGAACCACAAGCAAAACACACACGCCTTTACGGACAGCAAATATTAAACGCTGGGCGCGTGTCGTAAGTTGAACTTTCGGAGCAATAAGTGCGTCCTTCTGCCAGTAGTATAGGGTGCCACTTCGGCACACTTTTTCACGACATACCACCCGCCACACAGAGACACACTCCGGCCGGCCCGCGGGGACAAAATGGCAACGAATGGGAAAAGTGGAAACATAAGGTTAAAAAATCATAAAAATGATATCACATAGCCTCTAGAATATTTTGCGCAGTCACAGCAGTCAATTTGCCAAAAAAGAAATTTATAGGGTTTTGCGGTTTTTTCTTTTCTTTTTTTGTTAAAGTTTATGTTTGATAGAAAAAATAAAATAGAATTGAACAGCCAAACTACGATGCGACTGCGCGGTGATTTTTGTCGCAGCGTCGCACGCTTTTTCTCTCTTGCGGTAGTTTTTGTTGTTTCTGTCGCACAAACGCAAAAAACACAAACGCACAAAGCCACGAACATAATGTCCATTAATCTCATTCCAAATAACATAAAAGATAAAGATATGTGGAAAGAGCAGTTTAAAATAGGCAGATATGGAATAAAAAAACTAAATGAAATGAAAATAAAGCAAGAGAAAGAGATAGAGAAAGATGATATGATAATTGAGAATATGAAGAAAGAGTTGGAAAAAAAGAAAGAGAGACTAGATGCGTTGAATGAGATGATATTCGAAAGTGAGAAGGAGAGATATGATATTGAAGAAGACTTAATGGAGGATAGAAGAAAGAAGATGAAAAAGAGAAAGATTGAAAGTGAGTTGGGATTGATGAAGCAGTGGAAGAGAGGAAATAGGGGAATGTTGAAAGCAGGAGAGATAGCAGAAATGGAAAGAAGGATTGAAAGTGGAACGACATTCGCTGAGGCGTGTGTGATGATGAAGAGAATTGATGAAATAAGTGAAAAGGTGGGAGAGGGAGATCGGAATATGAACAGGGCTTACAGGGAATAATCTATTTTTATATTATGTCCTGGGCACGACATTAAACTGCCCCTACATAAGCACACATATTGTCCCTCTGTGTGTGTTTATGTAGATGCCTCCAAAGAAGAAGCCTGAAGAAGGGAAAGACCCTGTGAAGGTAATCTCTTTTCTTTTTTTTTGTTGTTGCTCAGATTGATGTTTGTATGTTTAGGATATTACTAAGGGGGTTGCTGGCTTGAACTTTGTTGTAAATGATGGTGCGAAAAAAGGAGCAAAAAAGGGAGGTAAAAAAGGAGGTAGAAAGAAGGGTACCCCTAACTCTATTATGAGGTTTGCGCCTATGTACGCAGTCATTGACAAAGAAAGTGGAACCGCTGTGGTGTATGATGAACCTGACGAAAAAAGGATCGAATTGGCGGTATGGGGACATAAGTCAGCACCACGCTTCCCCGAGCTTTTTGTTGTTGTATTAGCGAGCGGTCAGCACGTACTATTCCGAAATCTTGCTAACGTTCACGAAATTTCTCTGAAACTAAAGCTTGGAAAAATCAAAACAGTTTATTCAGCTCGAATGTACGATGCTGAGGTGGAGGAGGATGAGGAGGAGGAGGATGAAGAAGGTGAGAATGATGAGGCTGTTGTGGAGGATGAGGCTGCTAATGTTTAGTTGCTTTCTCAAGTTTCAGTTTTGTTTTAACATTAAATCTGTTAAGTCTATTCAAAATATTAAATTGTCTTACTGGTTTCCAATTTCAATAACTTACAAATCTAATATTTCTTTTTTCTTTTTAATCCTGGGGCTACTCCGTATATTCTCCGGTTTTATATCTAATGACTTTAATAAGTGGCCGGTATTTTTTTCCTTAGTTGCTTCCTTTACTTTGTCAGCTAGTTGAGGTTTGACTTCTTCAAGTTGTTCATTCATTTTAGACTTTAATAATTGCTGAGGGCTGACTAGTTCGTTTTCATTAAGTATCAACTTGAAACCTTTCCGGCCTTTAACAGTATATACCTTTTTAGAATACTGAACATCGCCTTTACTGAAAACAGTTCGTTCTAGTTCTTTTCTTACGTTTGAACCCTTAGGAAATGAATTAATAAGACCGGCTCTATATATTTCTTGGTCGTTCTTCTTTTTGCCCTCATAGACTTCCATAGGTGTGGCTTTTATCGTATTATGGTATGTATTATTATAATTATCAACAATTTCGTAAATGTAAGGAACCCAAATAAAATCGTCATTAACTTCCCACATAAAATTCAAATCGTTTCTTATTGTTCTAATAAACCTATCTACTATTCCCATAGTTCGGTGGTCGCCTACTTCGTTCGTTGTATGTTGAATTCCGTTCTCTTTAAAGTATTCAGCAACTTGCCCTTTATATTCGCTACTGTTGTCAGATGTAATCCTTTTAGGTTTCGGCATTTTCTTTAATCCTTCCAATACTTCTCCTGTTGTTTTATTTTTGATCGGTTCAATCCAACCACGACGAGAATAAACATCAATCATTACTAAACCAAAATTGTAGTTTTTGTTTCCTTTCTTAGTTGCTATTTTAGACATGTCCATCAAGTCGATAAACACTTGGCTTAATGGTTCTGGTTCAGGAGCTAGTATAGTATTCCATTTTTTACGGGTCTTAGATTGATGGTGTATTTCAGAAGCTTCTTCAATTTTCTTTTTTCAAGTTCTTCATTATCTTGCGGAGACTCCGCCTTCGTTTCAGTATTTTGTGGATTGCTGTGTTTATTGTCCATCGCAGAGGCAAGCCTCCGCACCTCTCTTTTGGTTTCTAATACTTAATAACACCTAATGCTGTATCCTTATATATTAATCTTTCTTTTTTTTCAAGTTCAAAACAATAATTAGAACAAAACTCATAAGTATAAAATCGGTCGAAACTATCATCAATCGCCGTAATCTGTCGGCTCGCTAAGCACAGAGTTAATCCACACACGTAGCAACTATCGAAGTCATACATACGACTATTATATAGATACTCCATAACGTGTAAACGAACATCGAGCGGTAAATTTTTTATATTGTCCATTATATAGTATGAGATTTTCAAAGTCGAACGTAAAAAATAAAAAATATACAACTACTACACCAAAAGGAAAAACAATTCATTTCGGCGACGTTAGATATGAGCATTACAAAGACCGCATAGGGCTATATGAGCATCTCAATCACCTTGACAAAGAAAGAAGAAGAAATTACAGAGCGAGAGCGAAGGCAATAAGAAATTCAAAAGGGGAATTAACTTATAATAATCCTGAGTATGCTAATTACTATTCTTATCATTATCTTTGGTAGTTTCTAAAACTTTAAAAACATTTTTGAAATATCATTACTTTCTTTTTTTGACTTCTCCGATTGTCCTGCATAAACATTAACATTAACACGGCCGGTCTTCTTCCCTCCTTTCTTTGGCTGAGGCTCCTCCTCGCTTTCCTCGCTTTCACTCTCGCTTTCTTCTAGTTCTGGTTTCTTTTTTACCGCTTTCTTTTTTGGCTTTTTCTGCTTTGTTTTAATCTTCATATTGGATATTCTATCAACAATCAAGCCAACAAAGTCCTGTTCGACCTCTTCATCGCTTTCACTGCTTTCCTCGATTGGCTCACCATCCCGCCCCTCAATCATATCTCTCGCTAACTGCTTCTTAGCTGTATTGTCCATCCGCTGTTCATCAGTCATCTCTTTCACATTCTTCGCCTCTTCCTCCGCTAGTAATTCCCGCGCCCTCTCAATCTTTCTTTGCTTAGCCTTTTCCTTTCGTCTCGCATTAGCGATTTTAAGATTTTCTACCGAAGATTTACCCGGCATAGTTGTTTGCTATGGGTTGGTATATTTTCCTAAATATAATATTTTAATTAAGATAATATATAACGATGTCGCAATATAAGTCGCTCTTAGGCCTTAATGAGTTGGCAGTCGATAGTCTTAATATTCTTAACTTAGACTTAACGAACACGACCATTATCGGCCTTAATACAGATAGAGTGCCAGAAGATGCCGACCCTATAAATCTATATTATACTGATGCTCGATTTGACGCTAGACTGGCTTTAAAATCAACAACAGACTTAAAGGAAGGGGTTAATTATTATTGGACTGATAACCGCTTTGACACACGTCTCGCTTTAAAATCAACCTCGGACTTAAAAGAAGGCGCCAATTTATACTATACGACAGCAAGATTTGATAGTCAATTAGCCACTAAAACAACAACAAACTTAGATGAGGGGACTAATCTTTACTATACTGATGGTAGATTTGACACAAGATTTTCAAACAAGTCAATAGATGCTTTAAGTGATGTAGTCATAACAGGCACCCCCGCCGATAACCAACTGCTCATTTACAGCACTGGGCAATGGTGAAATGTTGCTTCTCCTTTTCTTAGATTGGATGGGCTCGCTATGATGATAGGGGATTTAAATATGGGAGGGTTTAATGTAGCAAATGTCGGTAATGTTGATGGAATTGATGTTTCAGCTCTTGATAGTTCTGTGGTAAAACTAACAGGAGACCAAACAATAACAGGGAATAAAACATTTACTACTTATGTGGGTGTAAAAGACTCAAATCCATTAAACACAGGCAAATTATTCTTCAATTACAACAATAATATGGGCTCTATCTATTCGTCGGAGGCGGGTGGAGCAACGGGCTATCCACTATCTTTTGTTGGCTCGTCCATACTTTTTGCTCCAACAACAGGGGGCGGAATGACATTGACAAATAATGTTTTAAATTTTAACAGCACAACAGCAATTAGCGGACTTCCAGCACCATTCTACGACGGCGATGCTTCAACAAAAGCATATACTGATACGAAACTGGCAAAGGACGGCACAACGGCTATGACGGGTAGTTTAAATATGGGAGGATTTAACATAACAAATGTAAATTTGGTTGACGGTATTGATGTATCCACCCTTGATACTTCGGTCGTAAAACTAACAGGAGACCAAACCATAGCAGGAACCAAAACATTCAGCAATGTGGTAAATGCGAGTGCGGGGATTGATATGAAAAGTCAAAGTATAACAAATGTTAATCTTGTTGATGGTGTTGATGTTTCTACTCTTGATACTTCGGTTGTCAAACTAACAGGAGACCAGACCATAGCAGGAAATAAAAAATTTACTTCAACAATAGAAGTGCGGGGTGCTACTGCTCCAACCGCTTTTGATGGTATCGGTATTGCCTTTGACACGGCGACAAATATAGGAGAGATTGTGGCACAAAAAATAGCAACCGCAGCCTATTATCCGATACAAATAACGGGTTCGTATGTTGATTTATATGCGGGTGATAATGTAATCGCGACAGCAACGGGCACGACACTATCTTTAAACAATAGAAAAATTACAAATTTGGCCACACCAACAGCAACAACAGACGGGGCGAATAAAACGTATGTTGATACATTAGACGTTCAAAATGTGAAACTAACAGGAAACCAAACCATAGCAGGAATTAAGACATATAGCAGTGGTGTTGAAATAACTGGAAATTCAATAAATGCTACAACAAAGGGCACATTTATCGTTTTCAATTCTACCAGTAATATCGGTTCAATTGCTAGTTTGGATATGAAAACTGCAACATATTACAACTTTGAAATTTCTGCGAAAAAAATAAGTTTTATTATTGACGGGACGATTGTCGGTTGGGTAAATGCTTCGGGGCTAGATTGTAATAGTAGCAAAATAGCCAACCTTGGAACTCCGACATTATCAACGGACGGAGCAACAAAAGGATATGCGGACACATTGGACGGGCAAAATGTAAAACTAACAGGCGACCAAACCATAACAGGAATTAAGATATTTAATGGAAGTAGAAATGATGTAAGAGCACTGACCTTATTAAGCCAAGCCGATTTCAATAATGTGGATATCATTAATGGTGGAAATATAACATATAATGGGGCGAGGATATTAAACCAAAATGGAGGAGATATCTTTTTCAGTCAGACATCAGGTGATTGGCAGTCTTTCTTATATAGTCTAAATACTGCTTCAAGTGGAACCACGAACCAACGAGGGTACCTATTTACGAATGTAGCGGCTGATGTAAAAGGGGCGGGACTTTATATTTCAAAACTTTTGGATAATAAAAGTGCTTCGTCTGACATTTTAACAATGCTGGCGGTATGCGGTTTTATGGTGCTTTGGATATGAACTCAAACAATATAACAAATGGCGGAACAATAACGGGAACTACAATTACTTCAACCGCGGGTATATCAACAACAACGGCAACCGCGAGTGGCTTAATAACGGCAAATGCGGGTATATCAACAACAACAGCAACCGCAAGCGGGTTATTAACAGCGACAGGAGGTTCTAGCATAGTTATACAAGGAAATACTAATTGAGGTAATACGAGAGGAATATTTTTGTGGGACACTGGCAACACCAGTTATGGCATTTATATGGCTTCAAATGGGGGAGCCACAAATACCAGAAGTCTAGCGGGAGGGTCTGCCGTTGCAGGCAATGATTTCACTTCCTTTGCTGTTAGATTTAGAGTGAGCAATGCTTCAACCGATGGTTTTATATGGGAGAACTCTTCCGAACAATTGTTAATGTCATTAAACGGGGCAAACGGCACTTTATGGACAAAAGGGTTAATAACGGCTAGTGCGGGTGTATCAACAACAACATTAACAACGAGCGATAAAATAACAACAGCATCAGGCAAACCGATAATCATAGGCAACTCAACAAAGGGAGTGGGTTCAACAGGTGGTTTAGAAATATACGGGACGGCGAGTAATGTAGCAGGGCCACATATACAGGCAATAACTTCAACCGATGCATATCCAGTTTTTCAACAACTAAACTGGGCACACGACAATGTCAATTTAAGTTTTGATGCTTATTTTGATGGCACGAACTGGAAATCAAGCCACAGCGGTTCAAACTTTCTAATTCAAAAAGGTGGAAAACTCGCTTTTTATTATAATTCAGGAACAGCGGTTGGAAACAATATATCTTACACTGAGGCGATTAATATTAATACATCGGGAGAGTTAGTTTTACCAACAGCATCCAGCGGTAATTTATTAATACGAAAAAGACCCGCTTCTACTAACGACCCGCAACTATTTTTTAAATCGGGAGGATATACGAATTATGGTGTAATTGTTTCTTCTACTGGTTTGCTTCATGCTTGGACTACTTCAAACTCTAGTACTGGTGAGTCGTCAGGCAGTTATAATTATATTCCGCTTAATGGTGCTTGGACAAACTCCTCGGACAGAAGGCTAAAATCGGATATTAAAACATTAGACTGCGGGGATTGTTGCGAGAAATTAATGAAGGTAAATTGTTGTTCTTATTATTGGAAGGCAGATGAGAAGAAAGAAAAAAAAGGCCACGGATTTATTGCGGACGAAGTCAAAAAAGTATTTCCTGAATTTGTATCTGAAAGTGGAATGAAAGCAGACGACGGAGAAAGCTACCTTGAAGGCATAACATATACAAGTTTTATACCGATATTGGTCAGCGGATTTCAACATTTATCAGAAAAAGTGATTAATTTAGAAAAAGAAAATAAAACTTTACTTAATATATTACAAGACCAAACCAACCAATTAGCAGAACTAAGAGCAGCAGTATTCCCTTCTAATGCCGCCTAGATTACATCCGCCGCCAGTCATAGAAGTAGATGGAGAACTCACACCAGAACTCAAAAACCGCGTGATTGATGTCCAAATTAAGCAGGAAGAAAAAAAAATTGACCACGAATACGAGGACAGCTGGGATTGCTGTTTGACTAAGCGAAAAACCGACAGCCGACTTATTAAATACTTATTTCAAATGGGTATCATTATCGCCATCATCATCCTTTGTATCGTGAGACTGTCGGAAAAGAACATTCCGTGCGAGGTTGCTAACACTTATGTGGGCATTTTGACACTACTTATCGGCATTTGCCTTCCTTCGCCTTCTTCAAGTAAGAAATGAACCCGGGGTTAGCATTCTAACGAGTAGATTTTATACCAAGAGCTATCACCCGCACAGATTAGCGGAACGGCTTCATCAAAACTCACACACCAGTCCGACATCGGCTTATACACACATCCCTTTTGGATACAATAAAGACAACTTTCATTTTTTTTCTCACCGACCCGCGAATAGAAATCACAGGCGGACCGAGCGGAAATATTAATTAATAAAAAGTTTATGAGCATTAGTATAGGCGACATGACTGACTATAAATATCAGCGGATTATTTTTCTGAGTAATGATTTTCCAGGCGGGGTCAATGGTAGCAAGACATTTGACAAAAACATTCAAATGAACTTTACGCCGACTAGAATGAATGTTAAGTTTATCCACTATTATAATGACTTGACCGAGACGAAAACAAAAATCCTTTATATGGACCGCATTGGAATTATTGGCACATTCGCGGACAGCACGACCGCCAACATTTCCAATCTCGGTTATAATCTTGGAAATATCGGATGGACTAACGGACAATACAGTTTTAGAGTGCTTAAATCAGACAGCGGTAATATCGAGACCGACCAACTAGCTGGAAGAATTGTTATTTGTTTGGAATTTCTCGGGTAATAAAAATATAGCGATGATGGAGCAGATTAACAATGTTAAAGTTAAACCAGTTAAGCAAAACGGAGATGGCGACAAGTTGGCAAAAGGATATAAACTATTTGATGAACCGTATGCCAATATATTTCTTCTCGCTCGTAAGAAGAGTGGCAAGACGACCGCACTGTTCGAAATCCTGAAACGAACGACAGACAAAAAGACCCGCATTGTTATTATAGCCAGCACGATACACAAGGACCACATTTACAAAGAAATGGTTAAGCACTTCAAGAAGAAGGGAAATCCAATGGCGATATATACATATTTGAAAGCGGACGGCTACAGTGTGATAGACTATGAGTTAGACAAACTGAATAAACCCGACGAAGAGCAAGAAGAGGGCGAAATCGTTCAAGACGGGAAGGAGGAACCGAAGCCAAAGTTTTTATATTTCGGAAAAGAAGACGAAAAGAAGAAAACAGAAGCCCCCGCAGAAAGGCCGAGTAAATACATTACACCAGAAGTCGTGTTCGTGCTAGATGACCTCGGCTCGGGTTTAAGGGATAAGTCCGTGAGCGACCTGTTGAAAAAAAACCGGCACTACAAGTCAAAAGTGATTATGAGCTCTCAGTATCTTAACGACCTGCGACCTGAGGCAATTAAACAGCTAGACTACCTTCTTATTTTTCCGGGGCAGAGTGTAGATAAAATTGAACTCGTATACAAGCATTTGGACCTCGGCTACGACCTTGAATACTTTATTGAAAAATATCACGAGGCGACAAAGGAACGGTTTAACTTTTTGTATGTGGATGCGGTTTCTGATGAGCTGAGGCAGAATTTCAACAAACGATTTTTGTAATTTATTATTAATTATTTTTTTCAATATATTATAATGGTCGTGAAAACAACAAGGGTTGAAGTCATTCCAACAGTCGGAAAAATAACAAGAAACTCGAGCACAATGGCGGGCGGAAAAAAGAAAACCGGTCGTAAGAAGGGTAAGGGACAAGCAGGCGGTAAAATTAACTGGGCGAAAGTAGAAAGAACGGCTGGAAATATTGAAAGATGGCTGAGAAAGAACAAAGCGATATCGAGAGGAGCTACCTTTTTAAGCGACGTCGGAGTTCCTTATGCGGACCGTGTAGCGAAGGCGGCGGCTAAACAAGGCTACGGCAAGCAGCGAGGTCGTGGCGCGCTTAAATTCTAATAGCAGGGGCAAGCCCCCGCACCCCCTCCGATGGGGTTCTGTATTAAAATAAATCTTATATTAATTTTTTTTACTCAATATAACTATGACGAAAATAATAAACGGAGGGCGTATGAAGACCAAAAGGCGAAAGCAACGACCGCCGAGGATATACAGAACGAAAGATGGACGGCCATATATCAAAGTAAAAGGTAAGAGAGCATATCTTAACTTTGGAAATAAAACGAATGACTTATCAACGCTTCAAATTGTTAAGCTGTTTATGAAATACTTGAATAAAACAAAATCAAAGAAACCGTGGCCGAACCATAAAGACAAACGCAAACTGAAAAAAGTTCAAAGCCTGTCGGAGATTGAACAGAACACGAGAACCGCAATTCAAGACCACTTAGATAAACTCAAGCAGGAGAAATATGAAAAGATAGAAGCCATAGACAAGAAGGAGAAAGCGGACATTGAAGAAAAAGACCAGGAAAGGAAGAGGCAACACCGCAAAGAATTAGCCGACATACAAGAAAGACAGGACGAAAAGAACCGCGAACTCAGGAAAGAGCAACTACTTATTGATGAATTACGGAAAACTAAGCAAGGACTATTAACAGCTCCTATCGAAGAAAAAACGCCAAAAAAACATACTCCAAAATCATCTCCAAGCGGAATAACTGATATAACTGATGAAGTAAACAAGCAAGCAAAAGATTTGAAAGATGAACAGAGAAAAAGAATTGTTGATGCTATGTTTACAGAGAGTATGAGATTACAAAGAAAAAATGCTGGAAAACCTAAACATAACGCCATAGTATCAAGCCTCATAAAAGCAGGCGTTGATATTAAAATTGTAAAACCAAAAGGCAAAAAGAAAAATTATTCAGAGACGTTGAAACAATGGTTATACACTCAAATATTTACAGAAAAAATAAATTCTCCTGAGGATGGATGGGCCACAGTCGATAAACTTGTAAAAGAAAAGAAAACACCACAGACAAAACAACCGCAGGGGCGAGCCCCCGCACCCCCTAATGAGCAGACCCCTAGTTCCCCAGAGGCTAAACAGCTTATATTTGAACTAACACAGGGACAAGCACCACCGCAGGGGCAAGCCCCCGCACCCCCAGATGAAGTATCAGCACAAGCACCACCACCACCAGACCAACTACAACCACCACCCTTAGAAAAAGACACTTCGCAAGATGGAGAGGGCAAAGGGCTAATGACGGACGAAATAAATGAGATTATGAAAAAACATAAGTGGTTTCTCGGCACAGTTCCCAGCGACCAGCTCAACACTTTGGACCCTGGAAGCAGAAAGCGATACGGCTTCATAATGAACTTAGACCGCCATAATCAAGGAGGCTCACACTGGATAGCAGTATGGATTTCTTTGAATGGAGACAGAGCTGTTGAAGTTTATGACCCGCTAGCCGAATATGAGCCGACTGAACTTTTCCAGCAACAAATGAAACAGCTGTTAGATAAAAGTCGTCCTGATAGTTATTTATTAATGAAGGTTAATCAAGTTAAACAACAGAGCGACACGAGTGATACCTGCGGATGGCACAGTATGCGGTTTCTTTTGGAACGGGCGAAAGGAACCCGTTTTAAATTTGCCAGCGGATGGACTGATTTGAAGGAGAAGGAGGCGGAGGAATTGAAATCACAGAATGGGTATGGTTTTGATACATATATCTGAACCCCTCCGTTGTGGTAATTAAAACAAAAAAATATATTTTCCTATATATACAGTATAGTTTTTTTGAGATTGTAAGTGGTTTTTTGAAAAAAAAGCACTTACTATGGAGTATAAGGGAGGTAGGAGTTCTAGCATTTACTATGTCAATAGCAAAAATAGGATAAATGGAACCGATAGCGACTTTACACACTCTTTGGATTTAAGAGGGCTGGACAACCCGACACATTGTAAAATTTTACATATCTATGTGCCGAAGTCGTATTACTCCGTGGCAAGTCCTTACAATACTTTTACTCTGAGCGAAAACGGCAACGAGGCGCTCATTACGATACCCGAGGGCAACTACACGATGAACAACTTAAAAAATAAGCTGTCCGAAGTGCTAACCGCAGACAGCCCGAACGACTACGTGTACACGATAACGAGCAACAATACCAACACTGACCCAGAAGATGGTAAGTTATTGTTTACTGTGGCAAACAATGGAGGAATTCAACCGCGGTTTGTATTTGATGACGAAACAAGGGTCCACGAAATTATGGGGTTTGAGCGATCCTCTACTTATTTCTTTGCTAATGATACACTAAGGTCGTCGAATGTCATAATCTTGACGGGAGAAAAAACCTTGTATTTACAGTCGGATTTAGTAGGCGAAGGTGATAACCACGTGCTTCAAGAAATATACACAGCGAATGAAATACCGTTCGGCTCTGTTATCTACGACGGCTCTGGCAGTGAATATGGCAAAAGACTGTCCGCCAATTCAAACAATGTATTTCGGTTTTACTTAACTGACGAAAACGACCAACCAATAAACCTTAACGGGCTCGGCATTGTAATGACTTTGTTGATTTACCGTGAAACGAATTATTTTAATTTATTTAATTCATTTTTTAATTTGTTGAAATCGAAAGGGTAAACCCTTTCAAACCCAACTGGGGTTGTAGGGGCGAAGTCCCTACAGTTAATTTATAATTATTTATTTTTTTTCTATTTACAAGATATAGAACCTTTTGTAAGTGGTTTTTGAAAAAATGCCCGTCCAATATGGAGGAGAACTTACACACAGCCAAAGCGAGCTCATTCGCGGAAAGTATTCGCTTAACAAACTTACTGCCCGCGAAAGTCTTGCGACAATTCCAATTAGCACTGTGGGGGGAATTGAATCAACTTTTGAAATTCCTACTCGTCCTTTGAACCTTGCGAGGTCTGTGTTGCGCTTTACTTACACTCCGTCTTCTGCGGGTGGTGGAACTTATAACCGAGTTCCTATGGACTGTCTGTCAATGATTAAGACGATTGAACTGCGAAGCCGAAGCGGGTTGTATCTTTGTAATCTTCAACACGTTGGAAATTACACTAAGATGATTTGGAAGCCTGAGATTTCTTATGATAGATTTATTGCTTTCGATAACCACGGAGATGATGTTGGGTATGGCGCTTTGCTTCAAAAGTGTAATGCGCCGAATGATACACAAGCCTCGCCCGCTGATAGAAAGGCTATGACGGATGCTGGTTATGCGAATGTACTTGATGATGGAAAAACTGCCTTCACAGCCATTGGTGATACAAAGGCTGGTGATGAATCCGCACACATTGTCAGTCGTATAACCGAAATGGTGCGAACATTGGGGTCGAGAGTTCAAGATTTCGCAGCACAGCCGCCTATCGCCGCCCGTCGTCATGATGATTTGCTCATCGCTGATGGAACAGGTGCCGCCTCTGTTGTTAATGTCCCTTATGAGGAGGCTAAGTATTTTGAAGGAGGAACATTAGATACCAACGACCCTCTTATCAATGTGTCTATTCCACTAGGTATGCTTTTTGGAACCATTTTTGAAATTGATAAGACTATTGGTTTCAACGAAATCCTTGATTTGCGAATTGTGTGGGAGGGCACGAACAAAACAGTGTTTAATGGAACTGATGCTAAAAGTGTTTCAGCTGGTGCGGCCGCGACTGGCGAGGATGCTGAAATTACTGGTCTTAACTTGTTTCTCGCAGTTGAAACAGACCCCAGTGTCATCCAAAGCGTCCAGAGTAGGATTGCTGGTGAAGGCTTTTCGTTTAAGATTGAATACCCGCTATCGTGGAAGACTGCTCTTGCCACAGGCACTCAATCCTTCGTCATAAAAATGAACCGCTCTCAGGGTGAGAGAATTCGCAGAATTTACACAAGCGGTTTTAATCAAGCCGAAAGTAAGAATACCGCATTTGACTGCGATAACCGAAACGAAACCAAGATTACTTCTTATTATACTACTTTGGATAGTAATAGAATTCAGCAGTTTGATATCAATTGCTCTCGCGATGAAGACTATATGCTTTTGAAGGAAAAACTTAAAGGCTCTGCTATTTTGAACTCTAATGTGTATAAGTATAACTGGTTCCACGTAGATTTCTGGGACCACAACCGCCCGCTTTATGACAAGAGAGAGGAAGAGGGTTATGAAGTGTCTGGTCTGTCCTTAGACACTGAACGACGATATGAATGGAGTGCTGAGGGCGCGACTGCTTTGACTTACTACACTTATGCTATTCTTCAACGGAGTGTCGTAGTTAAGGGTATTGAAATACTGATGTCTTAGCAGGGGCAAGCCCCCGCACCCCCTCCAGTTAGGTGATAGGTTTTTAATTTTTATTAGTTAATTTATTTTTTTTATTACAATATAGAACAATGACGACCCATCAGAGAAATTTGATAGCGCAAAATCCTGACGGAGACTTCATAAATGTCAAGGTTGGTTATGACGGACACGTTGAAACCAATAATATGAAAACCGCTTTCGGCGAAGCATTAACAAGTCAATTAACGCCCGTCGTCCAGGAGATTTTTCCTTATACCATTAATACGCGAATATGGACGAAGACAGAAACAAAATCCACAGTTTCATTTTCAAGCAATATGGCGGAGTTGAAGACACAGGCAGACGCGACGAGTAGTGCGGAGTTGGTAAGCAAAAAAAGAATTAAATACAGAACGGGTATGGGCGTCCTTACTCGTTTCACAGCTCTATGGAATACAGACGAGACTAAGGACTACTATTCATTCATCGGCATAGGAGATAGTGGATTAAATGATGGCTTCTATTTCTACAAAAGTTATAATCAAGGAATGAATATTCTTCATTGTAAAGGAGGTGCTAGCTACCGCTATAATCAAGCAGCCTGGGATGACCCGTGCGATGGAAGCGCGGATATGCCTGTTATTGACTTCACTAAAGGAAATGTATTTCAGATTTCGTTTCAGTATTTGGGATTTGGCGCTATAAGGTTTTATATTGAGAACCCTTCCACTGGAGAATTTCAACTAATCCACACTTTAAGATATGCTAATTCTAATTTAGGTGTGAGCCTTCGAAACACTACATTGCCATTTTCTGCTGTTATGAGAAATGATAACGACACAGGAATTCAATCCCTTAAAACCGCGAGTGTTAGTATGTTTATAGAAAGGAACTAACACTATTAATACAAGCATATCAAACGAAGCGGAAGGAGATGAAAAGGCGAACACTACTGAAAGCCCAATTCTCAGCATAAAAAATAAAACAACTTTTAATGGCGGTGCGACCAATTATTCAATCGTTTATCCAACTCTCGTAAGCATATCAAACGAGGACGCCAAGGTTAACATAGTGCGAATTGTAAAAACGACGGGCACACTTACTGGTCAGAACTTCGTCGATATTGATGCTACAACTTCAATCGTATCAAAGGATGTCTCTGCGACTGCCATCGGTGGTGCCACTATAACGGACGTCATCCTTAAACTTTATGTTAATGCTACTTCTAGCCAACTTATTGACCTGCGAACTTACGACGTTCAACTATCTCCCGGCGAAAATCTAACATTTTTACAAAAGTCTGTTTCGACTGTTGCTAATGGAGGAAATGTGAGTGTTATCGTTAATTTTTTAGAAGATCACTAGTAGGGGTCTTCGCCATCAGAGTGAAAAAAATAAAAGTTAAAGATTATAGGTATTTTTTTACTTCATCTTTATTCTTAAAATAAGGCTGTTGAACTAGCCATTCAAGATACTCTTTGTCAATCTTGGCAACATCTTCAATTTTTTTATGTATATATTTACCATATTGTAGAGTTTTGTTTACTTCTTCCTCTTCGGCGGGAATTTCTTTCACGCTTTGCAAGCCGTGGCTTTGCAATTTTGCTTCGGCTTCGCTCATCTTTTGTATACCTCCTATGTCGGTAGACAGTATATTATATAAAATTTATTTATTATAATCATAAATACTTCTTCAATTCAGCCGTATTTCTACACCACGGCTGACGAACTAGCCATTCAATATATGGCTTATCAATCTTTGCGATATCTTCAAACTTCTTTCCCTTGTATTTGCCGAATTGAAAAGTGTCTTTGGGTTGAGTATTTCTCTTTTCTTCAATTGCTTTTATTTCGTCGTGGATTACCTTTTGGACATCTTCCAACGAGAAGGATTTTTTTTCGCCTTCAATGGAAAGTTTTTGGAACTTCTCGCACAGTCTTGTTTGGGTAGTCATGGTAGAGTATATATAGTAGGGAGGAAAAAAATTAAAAAAATTAAATAATTAATATAGAATGACCGAGTGGATAAAGTTCGTTAAGGCTTACTCTGCTAAGCATAACATAAACTATGGTGAAGCATTGAAAAAGGCTGGTAAGGAATACAGAAAGCAGAAGGGAGGTAGTGCTAGTTTATCGGAGGATGTCTATTTGGTTTCGTCAGATAGAAAAGGGGCTGACGGATGGAAACCAGTTGTCAGCAAAGAAAAATCAACAGTATATGAGAAAGACGGTAAGGCTATTGTAGCATTTAGAGGAAGTGCGGATAAGCGAGACCTGCTAACCGATTTCGCATTGGTAAAGGGAGTGTTAAAAAGAACGCCGAGATATAAAGAAGAGCAGAAGCTAGTTAATGAAGTCATAAAGAAATATGGTAAAGAAAATGTAGAGCTGACGGGACATTCACTAGGTGGCACAATAGCAAAAGACTTAAGCCGACAGACGGGCGTAAAGGCAACGACATACAATAAAGGCAGTAGCACGAGAGACTTTATGGAAGGAGTGATTGACAGAGTGGCTGTTAAAGTAAATCCAAAAGGTAAAAGGGCGAAGACTGCGAAGCTAACGACAAACTACCGAACTAAGTATGATCCCGTTTCATTGTGGGCAACGGCTGTAAATACTAAGTTAGTGAAGCCAAAAAAAGGAATTCATACAATCAGGAGCTTCAGTAAGGGCAAGCCCTTACAATCCCGCGGTGGGGTTCGAAAGGGGTTTCCCCTTTCAAAGGCAAAAAAAATATATCTATGAAAATTTTCATTTAATATCCAAACGGTCTAGTTTCAATCGCATTATCTACAATACCAATAATATTTCTTTTGGTGTAAGTAAAGCTGAATATTTTTTCTAAGTATTCGCTCGTTATTTTTTTCTGTTGTTTGTCTCTTGTTATCTTGCTGTTCTCTACAATAACTACTTTACCAGATTTTTCAATTCGTTTAGCAATCAATTTTTCTTCCTGAGTTTTAAGCAACTCTAACAATTCATTCTTGCCGTTCTCAATAAGGTCGTCGTTTTTAATTCCAAGTCCGCAACTAATGACACTTAACATATTTGGTAAATTTAATGATTTATTGTTTTCATAATTCATACTAAAGCCTTTGACTTTCATACTTGCTTTGCCGTTATCCAATACATATCCATAACACTTTGGTCCTCCTCCGATAAAGGTCGTAATCTTTGCTCCGTGTAGTTCGTCCGTCCATTCGCCTAACAACTTACCCGTTTTTACATCTGTTTCGCCTTTCGTTAAGTCTGTTGTATATATGACACTGTCGGTATCGTGGTATAGAACTCTGTTGCCTAGTTTGTCCATCATCTCATATAGTCTAATCCTCGCGTGGCAAGTCGTAAATAAAGCAACTACAATATTTGTTTTTACTGGGTCGCTTACCGCATCCTGTTTAAGGTCATAACTCGCTTCTATTATTTTGTCGTTAATAATGTTTATGTTTATGTTATCGACTGACTTGTCGCTCATTAACTTGTATAAGGTATCTTTGTCTTTTATCATTTTGTTCTGAGTTTTGTTTTGCTTTTCGCCAAACTTGCCCCACAGGCTATTCAAGCACAACTTAGCAACCGCTCGCCTTCCGGGGTTTTCTTCTATTTTGTTTTCATCCATCTTAATACCCATCTTGACTTCCATACTGTCAATGTAGTTTCTTTTTTGTTCCTGTGTAATACAGCCATCTGGATATCCACTTGACTCTTGTTTAACCTTTAAGAAAGTTTTTATGTAATCTTTGAAAAGGCTACTGCTCTGCTCCTTCCAGTGCCATACCTCATATACCTTAATTAGCTTGTAGCCTTTGTCTAAGGCCTTGTAGATTTCAGGAGTTGCCCAAGTGCCTGTTATTGCTCGCTCGTTATCGGTGTGCTTACATTCGGTTTTCTGTTCAGTCATTCCGCACTTGTCGCACAGGTAATACATAAGCTTACCTCTATCCGCCTTAGGTAAAACGGGGTGTAGTAATTTTCTAGGCGGTAGCATCTTAACCTTAGACACTCCGAAATATTCTCTGTTTATGATTTTGTTTCTCATAGACAGTCGGTCGTCATCGTTGTTTGGTCGTATGATTTCGTGGTGCCCGCTAGGGTAAAGGTCGTAAAACATAACGGTCGGATACAGAGAGCATATGTCAACGTATTTCGCATATTCGTTCTCGTGTCGTGATTTCCAATACAATGTTAGAGCATCAGTTCTACCTCCAAACATTGCCTCTCGCGGGTTTAGCCCTTCTTGTTCGGTAATTCGTTCATTAGTATCTTCTGCTAGGCTTTCACTCGTTTTCATTAATCTCCATTCACATTCCCAGATATTTACTAGTTTGCTGACTTGTTTGCTTAGTTCTTTTTCTCGTCTCATTGTTGCCTTGTATAGTTCTCCCATCGTCTTGTTCTTCTTAGTATTGATTGTATTACCATTGAAGCACTTTGGACATCCGTGCCATAGACAACCGTGGAATTCGTAAGCGGTTTTCGTCTTTTCATCCCAGCCATCAACATAAACATTTGACTGTCCTAAATTAAACATTTTCTCTCCACCATTGAAAGCGTGTTTAATATCCGTTTGGTCTAACCTGCTTCTGTAAGCAATCCATTCAACACAAGCCCGAGAGGTAATCCTGTTTTGCTTTTCCGCCTTCAACACAGCAATTTAATTCTCTGGCATAAACTTAGCACGATACAGAGCCATAACACAACTCGCAATAGTTGTATATTGAAACGGGTCAATACCGAACTCTAGAAACTGCTTTCTAAAATCCATACAACCCCTTCTCAGAATGTCAACATCGCTATAACTAACCATTCGGCAAAGATGGGGGTATCACTTTTTCCGAAAATTTTCCAAGATTTTTAGCAACTTTCAGAAAACTTGTGCAAATGAAGGGAAATTCAGTATTTAGTTGCAGAACATAATAAAATGATATTAAAACATGTTTTTATTAATAGTCAACCACTTAGACTTCACCTCCGGAGGTGGACAGAAACCGGTCTGACACCTAATTTTTCCACTTTTTTCATGCCGGCGACGACAAGACTATGCTGGAAACAAGCGACAAAAATGCACAGCTTGGTTTTTTTGCTTTGTTTTATTTGTTTTTAGTATTTTCCTACATTATGAGCTGCTTTTACTTCAAAAAATCCCTGCCGCCGCTGTGATAGGGGATTCACGTGGGTAGTGGAAGGGGGAGGGGGGGGGGGTGGTTTTTGACTATGCAAGTAAAGAGATTAGTTGAATTCTCAATTAATAACACAAATCTAGGTGTAATAATATTATTATTTAAGATTACTAAGTTCAGTAAGTTAGAAACTTATCCTTGCATTCAAAAATATCTTTAAACGTTGGTTA
>WBZZ01000985.1:175000-182500 GCA_019918135.1 Paulinella micropora | reverse complement strand
GGATAGGCGGGAATGCATTTATTTTTTTATGTACTAAACGGTCTGTGTAGAAAAATCTGCACAAATTTTTGTCAACATCAACCTCCATGATTGTTGAAATTCCTCCCTGCCTCCTCACAAATCAAGTGATACGGTAAGATAAGCTACAGTCAAATGTTTGTTGAAGCCATACATATTAATTCCTAATATTTGACAACCCAACTGAATCTATTTGCCACAAGCGAGCAGTTTGATAAACCTATGTCTATGACTTGATTTTTTACAAAAGTTTGTGCAGAGTTTGTATTACGAGGAAAGTATTTTGAGAAGATGTAACAGCATTCCCGCCTATTACATAGACCAGATTAGGCGGGAATCCATTTCTTTTGTTACGTACAAGATGGTCTGTGGAGAAAGCTCTGCACAAACTTTTGTCAACACTTAAAAAATGTGGGGGGGGGGGGGGTCACACATGGGACACTCCCCCAACTTCAATATTTATCTGAATTCCAAAAACATTACACCAGCATCAAGATCGATGCTGTGGCTACCTACAGTGCAAATATGAGCTCCCAATTCCTCCTGGTTCCCACAAGCCATGGCCTAGTCAGACAGTGACGTGCGAAAATGCGGGGGTGGGGGGGGGGGTGGCCCTGTGCTGCACATGGCATTAAAGAATGAACTTACTTCGTTACTTTGATTGCGTAATTCGCATTTGATGTAAGTTCATTTTTTAAACCTATTTCAAGCCAACTAGCGCGAGTTATCAGGAGGGTAAAGGGAGTGTCCCATGCTGGTGGTGCTCATGCTGGGGGGGGGGGGGGGTTGCATGATGTTTGGTGCACTCACCTAACAAAACTACTTGCTCCTATTAAGTAAACTAAATATCAGCATCAACATCATGACTGGGGCTAGCTCCCCTTCCACTCTCGCTTCCTGAAAAAATTTTGTTCACACAAACCATGCCTTACTCTGCTGGTGGTGCTCATGCTGGGGGGGGGGGGCATGATGTTTGGTGCACTCACCTAACAAAACTACTGTTGCTGTTGCTGTTGCTGTTGTCGCTGTTATCGCTGTTGCTGCTGTTGCTGTTGCTGTTGTCGCTGTTGTCGCTGAAAAAGAGAGAGATAGAGAGAGAGAGAGAGAGAGACAAAGACACAAACATTAATGTCTCCCTCTCTCTCTCTCTCTCTAGGCATGCTGAGGGCTGCCAAAGCGCCGATTTACGTGGCCCACCGCGATGGTGGTTACGGAGTTTTTGCCAGTATATACCTTCCTCCTTCCTTCGAGCTTGGGATCCTGGAAGCGGGCGGACGTGCTCTGAATCTTGATCGTAGTACTGCTTTATCAGAGCATTTTACTATGAAAATTGGGAACTTACTTCAAACTGGCATGCATCCCATTCACTTTATTTCCCCTTCAAGCAGAAATGCTTTGCATCTAATAAATTCTTCATCAAAAGGATTCAACTCGAGTCCTGAGAAGCTTGACGATACTCCCCGACCTAACGTGAAGGTAAATTAATAACCAGTACATCATATATGAAAATTGCTACAATTCACATGCGTAACTAGTAATGTGACAGTCGCCATACATAAAATAAAAAAACATGCAAATGCACATGCATTATTACATATATACATGCGTATACATCATACATACATGATTGTTACGTGCATTCTTTTCCAGATCAGCAAGGGGACTCCAATCGTCACGGTGAGCACTGCAATAGGCAAAGATGAAGAGATTTTGCTCAATTATGCGCCGAATCCGGATTTAAGCATCACTACGCTACCGAGCGATGCATACCCGCACTGGCTGAAAGAAGCTGCCAAGCAACGCGCTAAAATTCCGGTATTTTTGTACGAGACGGACATTGGCCATGTGTGTTTCATTGTTCCTGAGCAAGAGCATCCTATTCCTTTGAAGTTAGTGTCATTGACGCACGAAGAGAAGCTTGCGCTTTTGAGCACGGTTAGTAGTGTTACTTCCGATGGATGCGCAACTTCGCAGCCGGTGTCAAGATCTTTATCTATGTCAACAGAGCAGAAAATGAAGTTGCTCAACAGCGTTACTTCTGTTTCAGCTGCAGAAAGTCAGAATACTCTTCTGCGAAGGGCGAGCTCTAGCGTTACAGTTGTGCTGGAAAAATCAAGCTCTAGTAATACGAAGGTAATAAATAAATAAAATCAATCACTAGGTAGCTTCTTATTTGATTTATTTACAGGTACTTGGTTCTGACATCGATACTGACGTGGACCAGAGGGAGGAGCCGCAGAGTAGTCCGGTCAAGTTCAAAGATAATAGTGGGAGACTTTTTGTTCCTACTGGATCTTTGGTAATTCTCTTTCTCTTTTGCTTGCTTGCGAAAGTTGGTAGCTATTGTGGTTTGTTTAGAGCGTTGACGAAGGCGATTCGGATAATGATTCGAAGTGCTACCGTGAACCTACCGATCCTAGCGATACTAGGCTCCCCCCTCTGGTCGACGACGAATATGTTGGTGCGGAATCTAGTATTCTGGGCAACTACAACGAGCTGATGGAATCAAATGAGCTGTTATGTGACCTGATGAAATTGTCACCACTTCCTGTACAACGAGCACGCAAAAATCCCACTCGCCCCTACAAAATGAAACACCGCACCAAAGGAAACGTGAAGTTACAGAGACAGGAAGCGCTCAAGAAGTTGTTGGGGATAACCTTCGCAGACCTGGATAGAGAAGTGAAGTCTGTTTGCTGTCAAAAGTGGAAGTGTTACTCATTCATCGACACGCGCGATGTGCTACACACGCGAGCGAAGAACGCAGCATCGTCACTAAGTGAGCTTTACACGTGGACAGCTGCTCAGCTTGAATCCTTCCAAACTAAAATTGGTTCGTTTCAATATATGTACCTAACGGAGGCTGTCTGCAGAACAGCTTGGCAGCGCATCCACGGCATCAGCGACGCAGTTTTATCTCGAGCACACAAGCTTCTTGCCAACAACACGAAGGTCTTTGCCAGAAAGTCAACCGCAATTCCCGAAACAGAAGATCTTGTTGCAATTTTGCTATGTGAAAAATTCGCAAACAGTCATCCCGAGATATGTAGCGACGGTGTATGGAGGCTACAAGAAATGGCTGAGGACGCCGGAGTGCAAAAGTATGTTCGGGACAACTGGAAAGAAGTGTGTCTACGGTACGGAACTTCTAAGAGAGTGAATCCTGATAAGCCTCCAACAGACAACACAATCAACAAAGTTTGGAAAGCGGATTTCTCAAACGTCAAGTTTGTACGAGGTAATATGCATATAATTGATTGATGTTTGAATCGTTAGCATAGCATAGCATTCATCATTACTCACTACATCTTTGTGCTGCAGCGGGAGACTTTTCCAAATGCGACATCTGCACGAGGCTTGCGGTTCGGCATGCCCGAGGTTTCCTGAGTGACACAGCAGCTCAGACTTGGCGCCGCCAGAGCCGCCTTCATCACAAAATTCACAGAACGTGCCGTGTAGCGAGCATGCAACGCAAGAAGGGTGCGCAAGAAGATCTCCATGCTACTGTTATATCTGCAGATATGAAGCCGCCTGTGCGGATTCCATCTTGTCGCCGTGCTGCTAAAGACTTTAAAGGGAAAATGGTCTTTCGCCTGTGTGTCGGTATCAACACTTGTTACACTACCGATACTAACTTTATTTTCACGTACCTGGAAGGCGCAGTGGAGCATGGCGTGAACAGTAATATCACCATGCTTGCATCACTTTTGCATTGGGAGCTTTGGCATCCTCGCACTATGCAAGCTTGGAAGTTATTCCTGGAGTGGGACGGCGCCGGTGATAACACTGCGTGGGCTATGCTAGGCTTTATCGGGCTTAATGTTGTCGACCGTGGTATCCGTTGGCAAGTAGAATCTCATCGCAAGCCACCTGGGCACGGCCATGACGGGAATGATCAGTCATTCAGAGTGATGGATATTGGGTGGAAGAGCACCTTCCTCACAACCAATATCGCTCAAGCTTTGTTAAAACTTATCCTTGCTTTCAAAAAACAAAGATCGACCTTTGTGTTGGTTGTTCTTGCATGTAATTACGACTGGATGACGTATTTCAGTCCATGTATGAACAAAAGCTTCAAGAATTACAACAGGCCTCTGGCCTGGCGCATCACCAAGAACGAGGATCCTGATCAGTTACCGACTGCGGATTTCAAAACAATGGGAGACGCACAGGAGGAATTTCATGGAGAGAAGGATAATCCCCAAGGAGCATCAGTGAAACTGTTCATTCAGCGCCCCGGTATTGTATTATATTATTCCCTTCCCTCCCCCCCCCCCCCACCTCACGTGCATGTGTTGTATATATTGCAATACCGGGGCGTTGGATGTATTGCAGCGGCTGATATGCCTCGCAAGCTTCCTGTGGGATACTTCGTCAACCCACGTTTGAAAAAGGATATTCGATCTTTGAGCAAGTACCTAGAGCCGGACGAGACTGCGCATGTGGAGGAGATGTTGGCGGCTGGAAACCTGACAAGAATCGAAATTGATGGCGACTACTTCGACGGTGGTTTGCCCGGACGCCCTGCTCATATGAAGTGTGGAAAATACAAAGCAGAATTCCGACTGGTTGATGAGCTGCCGATGAATTGGATGGAGTTGCCTCCTAACCGTAAAGAAAAGATAAACGCTCTTACCCATTTGACACCTGACGAGCTTCTTTCTTTACCACGCACATATTTTGTTAACGAGGGAAAGGCTCCCGCTCACCCACGATGGCGCGGTGCACAGGAGCTTACTGAGGAAGAAAAGAGGGAGCAGGACTTGGCTTTTGGAAATGTTGAGCATCCGTGGCGCAAAGTTTTCATTTTACTTACATCGTTTCAAGACAAGCAAGCGTTTGCATCCAGCCAAATGGTAGTCAAGGAACTAAAGGACTGGCTCAGAATGCACGGTGTTGCAACGCAAGATGCCGACCGGAAGCAGTTTAAAAAGGCGCAGCTTGTTGACTCAGCATGGAACCATTTTCAAATCTGCCGCTGCAACTTAGAAGAAGAAGTGGATGCCAAACTAGCTGGTGCTGAACCCGCGCTATCTGAGAACTCTTCTTCTACTACTAGCACAGACAACTCTTCTTCTAGCTCAGAGGAAGAAGAAAACGGTACTAGTGTATGCTATATCTGCAACACTGGTCGCATTTCGTTATTATTTACTGTAGGTGTCTCAGACTCAACTGTGCCGCCACGAGGACGCCAACCAAGCCGTCAGCGCGGACGTCGCCGCGCGCGTCGAGCAGCAGGTCAACGCGGACGCAAGCGTGCGCGAAATTCAGCTGATTCCAAGCGGGCGATGCAATCTCAACGCAGGAACAGTCAGGTGCAAGGCGCAAATCAGCCAGGCCCCAATCCGTGGGATTGCCCTTCCTGTAAGATCCATAACGCTGAAGGTGGAGACAAATGCCAATTGTGTGAGTGGCCAGCAGATGTCGGTAGCTCTGATAGCTCTGACGACAACGACCCATTAATGTAGCCTTGAAATACATTCTAATCAAGGAAATACTGCAACCTTCACATCACACAACCACCCCCCCCCCCTCCCCCTTCCACTACCCACGTGAATCCCCTATCACAGCGGCGGCAGGGATTTTTTGAAGTAAAAGCAGCTCATAATGTAGGAAAATACTAAAAACAAATAAAACAAAGCAAAAAAACCAAGCTGTGCATTTTTGTCGCTTGTTTCCAGCATAGTCTTGTCGTCGCAGGCATGAAAAAAAAGTGGAAAAATTAGGTGTCAGACCGGTTTCTGTCCACCTCCGGAGGTGAAGTCTAAGTGGTTGACTATTAATAAAAACATGTTTTAATATCATTTTATTATGTTCTGCAACTAAATACTGAATTTCCCTTCATTTGCACAAGTTTTCTGAAAGTTGCTAAAAATCTTGGAAAAATTTCGGAAAAAGTGATACCCCCATCTTTGCCGAATGGTTAGTTGTATCCCGTTTTACCCTGCCAGTTGTGACTCGCGACGAGTAGCTTGAAGCCGGTATCGAACTGCTTGGAGCGGTGCTTCTTGGCTCGTTTCCGGACCCGACGGCCGCGCTTGGCTTCCGCCCTCGTGCTGCCCCCCTCTGCAGGTGCTTGCGCAGGTTGGTCCCCCACTGCACTGGCCGCCGAATGCAGGGGCACCACATGCACATCAGCACACTCAGACACACACTTAGGTGCATCGGCAGCCAATTCCGAAGACACCACCTGCACATCATCGACACATTCTTCATGCAGAGGCAAGACGCGATATCCCGTCGTAGCTTCCTCCTTCCGGACCGCCGCTTCCCCACGCAGATGGATGCGAATAAGCCTTCGGACACGTTCCCTGTCCCTGAACCTGCGCCCAAGGGCCACATTGACCCCTCTGCCGAAGAATTTGAGATGTTTGAATTGCTGCAACGCCGTCTGCCTGCTGTCATCGTCCTCGTAGACCAGCTCCAGGTGACGAGAGATTCGCTGGCCTTGCCACTCCGTTACCGGGACCACCAGACCAAGACCGCTCATTTTGGAGGCGATCTCCTGTAGATTGGCGCGTTCTGAGAGCCCCCAGGCAATCAGATTACGCCCGTCCTTGTCGTACCGATCTACACGCCGGTACCGTCGAGGCGGCGGTGCCATCTGCCATATAGCGCCGCTCGCCTTATGTTGAAGCGCCGACCCGTGTGCCAGGTTTGGGGAGGAAGGATGAGGCGCAGCTAAGATAGCCTCTCCACGTGGTTCAGGAATTCCGTCATATACGCGAGCCCTCATCCTCACATCCTGGGACATCGGGCCAGAGCCCGTCGAAGAGGCATTCCCACGGGGATTGTCCAGGTCTACCTTGTCCCATAAGGGCCACAGTGGTAGCTCCGTGCTTCGCGTATTTGTAATCCATTGAGAGTAGTAGACGGCCAATGTCGCTGGCCATCACCGCCGCGCCTCTTTACGCCGAGGAAAGCGCCCGTCCATGCAAATAGCATCGGCGGTATCTGCAACACACACTACACGCATTTTCGCCGGTGTCACTGGATGCTGCCGCGTCGCTTCGTGCCCTTCGGCGCCCGCCAGCACCCCCAGCGTCGCCAGAACCTGCCTCACGCACTACACACACTCTCCATCGCATCGCCAACGCCTCTACTCTCATGCCTTATGGACTTTCAGCTGCTCCTAACAATACACATCATGAGGTACGGGTGTCCCCGAGTGGAGCCAGATCGGACGGCGTGCCGCTGAAACTCCTTCCTCCACGTGGGTATAGAAGGCGCGAACCTAGCGGTACCTATAGGGTCTTACAGACAAGTATAGTAATCCCAGCCGAAGCTGCTCAGTTAGAAGTGCAACGGTGGAGGGTGTGAATGCATGGGGCAAGGCACGGCAACGCAGCAAGGCACTGGCAAGGCATTGGGACCGACTGAAGCCCCTCTCCAACGTGCGCTCATCATGTGTTCCAGTTAGGCAACCCCGAAGAAGCGAAGATAGGGAGGAGACAAAACCCAGATAGGATGAAGATAGGATTA
>WBZZ01000985.1:162500-170000 GCA_019918135.1 Paulinella micropora | reverse complement strand
GCTTGACGTTACTTGCGCTTGCCCGGATAGCGCTGGAAGCTAAAGCATATGAAAAGCATGGTCTGAAAAATCTTACCAGTCACTCACACTGTGAGTGACTCACACTGTGAGTGACTGAGGTCTCTCTCTAGATCTCGGTATGATAGTAATCATATTGTGTATTATGTTTTACTGTTATTGTGCAGCTGGCGCGTGTTGATGTTTTTTTATGTTTCAGATTTTGAGTCACAGTCTCTTCATGCTGTTAATATTTTGATTGTCATTTACTTCAGCGCTCTTTAAGTTACGTTATCATACTACGTGCATATATTTTTTTAATAGAGTTTTATTGATATCCAACCATGCCCCCGGTTAAGTTTCAAGTTTTGGAGATTCTTCCGTCCTCCTGTGACTCCTTTCTTGTCAAGGGCTCGTATTATGCTTTGTATTCTCTTCCACATTATTATTCACAGTCTCTAATTGAACGTGTGCCACTCTGACTTTGTCTATGTTTTGTAGACCCCCTTGTTTGTCATATTTATTTACATATTATAGAGCCAGAAGTTACTAGAAGTACTAAAATTCAGGTCCTTATTCCAATTTTATTATTGATATTTTCAATGACGTAGTAAGCTACTGACGTCGGCTACGTCAGGTCCGGCCAGGACGTGATCGTCAGCAAGGTCACGCTGAACGAGCAGGCGGGGCTCGACTTCCTTCTACTGAACATGGTAAGGCTACGTGCATTCGTCACATGGCCGCTCGTCACCCAAATTTTTTCTCCTTACTAATAACAGTTATAAGTAATTGATCTGAGAGTCTTCTGCTTCCCACTCAGCTTTGAGTAACTCCCCATTATGGAACCTTTACCGATCCCTCTCAGGATCAATCCGGGCTACCTAGCAAGACTGTTCACGCAAGATGGAAACGCACTTTAATAACACGTATAAGTAGAAGAACTGAACCGCGGCGACAAAGACTGCCACGTCACAAAACTGACTAACTTAGGTGCTGGTCTGATGCGTACTGACTCTGACTAAGTCAAGTAATTATAAGACTGATGCAATTATGACTGGTAAGTGATTTATTAAACCTTTCAGTTAACATTGGCATATTGACTGTCCAGCACTATTGACAAATCAACTATCCAAGTAACGGTGAGTGAAATTGAAATAGCTATGACTAACGCTCCCCCTTAGTTTTTTGTCAATTCAATAACTACCCGTCATAAGAATCTTACAACGGAATCTATCTCTCAAACGCAGAGTTTAGGGAAGCTACCCCGCTAAGGGTAGAGGCGCAAATAAGGAGAGCGCAAAATGATCTTATCTACGACCGACCGAGAAAGGCGATAAGGACGGCACGTTCGCAAGGAGTCCATCAAGAGGGGAGCGATGAAGGAGATCAAGACCCTCGCGCGGGCAATGACACTCTCGTTCACCCTAGTTGGAAAGAAGGAGATGCGATTGGACATATTTCATGGGCCAAAGACGCTTTTTACTTGGTGAGGCCTGCGGCTCAACACGTAGCCGATGACACGCTCTCAGATTTATATCTAATGAGAGTCATGGCAGTACCTCACTGACAAACGCCATACGCGATCGAATCGAATTTCGACTACGGCACAAATAATACAACCAGTCTTACATTTCTGGAGGAGTCTGGATCCAGTGGAAGATCCTAAAGTAAGACAATACCTTCCAGTATATAAAGACGCCAAGAAACTTGAGACATGGGATGATACCATATCTCCCACAGATAAAGCCTCGGAATACCGCGTGGACCATACAAGCACTACCACGACGGGTGCTGGACATTCCTTTTGACTTGGCACAAGGCGCAATCCCTCACAAAATCATTTGGGACGTCCTCGAACAGTCTACCTTAGACTTAACTTTGGTTGGAGGTCCTCCACCAGGTAAAGGAGTCCGCGCGCGTAAACGGCGTCTATAGTAAGTATTTTTTTTCTCTAGAAGTATTGTGGACCTGATCGATTGCGAACATAGCATTGATCCAATATCGTCCCGACAACCTTACTTAGATATTAAAGCTACTACAGCATTCATTCTTCTAGAGATTAACAAGACTCGACACAGCTGACAAAAAATAGGCATTCTATTCTCTTGCTTCGGCAGAGACAGACGAGACGGCCACGAAACAGCACCGTTACGGGATCGCTATTTGAGTGAGCGATGGTGTTTCCTGGATACGACCCGCATTAGTACCAGAATGATGATCTCATTAAAGACTCTACAGTCTAATCAAGAACTGATATATTTTAATAACATGAACTGCTACACCGGATTCCATCGATCTCTACTTGTATCGGCATATCGCAAGGTTAGGGCGCACTCAACCCAACTTCGGATATAGTCGTCAGACTTGATCACCTGACACTATATTAAATGATACCGATTTATACAAGGGTATGTCTTCACAAAAAGTAAATGTATTTATGGAAACCGACGACCGGTTATTACATATATATGGAAATGGCGACATTACATTATTACTCAACCGTAAAACATTATACTTGGACATACTGCACAAATATCTTATCGACAGAAGAAAGAGGAAGATTTTAATATAGATACTAAATGTGCTAGAGTATATATACGATTGGTACCGGGGCAAGTATCATTGTTGTTTTATAACTGCTAATTCGTGGGTTGATGTATCTTCATACATAACTCTAAACGAATCTTAGTCAGAAAAGAAATCAGTTCAAAGCGTATTATGTCGGAAACGAAGTTTCGCCATAAAAAACTGGGAGGGGGTACTGTGGACATCACCCCCCGAATTATCCTGTAAAAAACTTATTTATAGATTTCGTCTGGCCGGGCACGTCTGAAATGCCAATTTGATCCTGGTCTTTTGGCGGCTTTTTGTCTTTGCGTCACTGAGCTAATATAACGAGACATCATTCTCTTTTTTTGAGGACTGTGTTTGGTTATATTACCGACTTACTCTTCCATTGAGCTATCGTTGGGGATAGTACATTGGCTGAATTGAACAGAAAAAACTAAATTGCATGTTCGCTTGGACACAATGAAACCGGACCCTGATGAGGACAACGTCACGAAAACGATTCAAATTGCTGATATATATATGATTTGACTTGATAAATAATACAAACACGGAAGAGAACTGCGAACGTGGGTAAGAAATATCTAATGATAGTTATGATAAAGAAATATACAAGAACAGCAAGCAAAAAACTATGATTGTTGATGGCAGCAATGATGTAAGCATGTCTTCACAAAAAAAATATCGGAGTAGACTCTACTCCTGATAACTTACCTCCAGTAAATACAAGGGTGATTCAAATCTAACCCGGCTGAAGTCTCAACATGAACAATGAACAATCAAGAAACTAGCACCTTTCTTTAAATAACAAAACAACTTTAATTAAAATAGAGACTTACCATGTAGTAAATTACTCGCAGCCTTATCAAAGGGAAAAGGCAAGACTGTCCAAAATTATAGACAATCCAATACTACTTATTGTTTTTGGCATCATCCAACAAGTAATCATTTTCCTGACTGAGGTTAGATGAAGATGGGAGAGGTCCTGCGGGAGAATCTCCAGGTCTCTGCGGAGGAGAGGGAGCAGACCTCAACTTGCAGTTTCTAAGAGCGGCATAAAATATATCAGCGGCAGAACTAGCACCTGGGATCATAAATTTGTCAATGGAAAGTTGGGCTTGGGCTTTCTTTTTCCTAACTCCTGTGCCTGGCCCAAAATATGCAGGTGAGACTTGCGAAATGAAATCATTCAGCTACCTTGGGCCGCTTGAGCTTGATCGCTTTGCTGAGCGACAGTTGCTGAGGCAGCAGGCAACTGTTGCTGCTGCTGTTGCTGATCCTGCTGTTGCTGATCCTGCTGCTGCTGTGGCTGTTCTGGCATCACGCTACGTGAAGTAGGTGAGACACTTGCAGTCGACCCCGCAACAACGCCGCCAGAACTGCTGCTGGACGCAGGAGTTTCAGAGACTTGCTCTTCACCTACCCGAACTGTTGACAAGGGGGCTGCCATTCTATCTTGAGCCTCCGATGCGACTTGAAATTCCTGAAATCAGCGCAGAGCCGGTGGCACATCGCTAGAAAAGTCCAGCTGATGCCTTGTGTCCTGAGGTTTGAAATGTTGGCTTGAATCAGCATGGCCATAGCACTAATATGAATGGAGAATGTTATTAATAAATTCAAAGTTCGACGATTCAAGTTACCATTTCGTAAGTCATACAAACACGAAGCCTGATTCTGCTCAGTGCTATATCTATTTATCTACTGATCTATCTATTTTAGAATCTATCTATCTATCTATCTATCTATCTATCTATCTATCTATCTATCTATCTATCTATCTCCCCCTGGAGAAGATTTTGCTCATGTTCACCCTTACGAAGACCTTTCGGGCCTCCTCGAAAAGAAGAGCCCAAAAGCGCACGTCCATCCGGACTACAAGTCGCAACCCGGCATTATCAACCTGGATTCCACCCACTGTGTTGACGCCGAGACATACTCCCATTTCGTCCATCGGACAAGAAGTGCCCCGAAAGAACCAACCGAAAGAAGAAAACGCCTGGTATTGCCATCAACACCAAGCGAATGGAAAGGCATTGAAGAAGAACTCCAATCCGCACTCCCTCTCATCCTCCCCTCCTCTCTCATCAAATGCCTGTCATGTGACGAAGCAGTAGCGAAATTTGAAAGATATCTCTACGACTTCATATCACAACGGGTAACAAAAACACAAGAACAAACTCATGAGCGAAAAAACCGCCACGTAATCCGGCTCCAAACAGAACTCACGCAGAACCGACAACAAAAACTGATCCAAAAGAGACATCTGCGAGATCTCAAAAGGGCAGGTTCAATTCCAGCTGCTGTTGCAAAAAGCCTGCAAAAAACTTGGCGAGTATTATTGAAGACCGGAAACCGCCTCCGCCGTCGTCTCAAGGAAGCAACTTTAAGCTCCGCTCAACGACAAGCAAATACACGCTTCCGAACTGACCCTCATAAGTTTGCCAAAAATCTGTTTCATCCCCCCTCAACCCAAACCACTTCCTCCCTATCCAAAGAAAACTGTGACTCCTACTTTCCCAACCTATACAAAGACGCTAATCGTGAACAAACCTACGTGCCCTTACCTGAAATGAATCGCCCGCCTCTACCAACTGTCCCCTTTGACCTCAAGCCACCGTCCTTCTTGGAAACCAAAAGATCTGTGTTTGCCAAGCGTAATGGTGCAGCCCCTGGCAGAGATGGTATTAGCTACTTTGTTTACAAGAGACTTCCCACCGCTTTACTTTTCTTACACAAACTCATTGTCAAGTGTTGGACAACGGATGTAGCTAATAGCTGGGCCCAAGCTGCTATCTCCCTCCTTCATAAGGACGGCGATCCACTTCAGGCCTCAAACTATCGTCCGATTGCTCTGACAAGCTGCTCGGGTAAGGTATTTTTCTCTTTGTGGTCAAAACGCCTAGAGAGTTTTTTGCTAGATAACAAGTACTTTGACAGAGCAAAACAAAAAGGTTTCCTCCGTAACGTTGCAGGATGCCCCGAGCACATTGCTACTACAAAAGCTACCATCAGAAATGCAAAAGATCACTATCGCCAACTGGTCATAGCATGGATTGACCTACAAAACGCTTTTGGAAGCGTAAACCACAACTTGATCCAGTTCGCTCTCTGGTGGTACCACGTGCCCCCTATGTTTGCTCGCATAATCTTTTTATACTACGAACTCTTAGTAGCCACAATCGAAGGGAAAGATTGGTCATCAGAACCCTTTGTTTTTGCTGTTGGCGTTTTTCAAGGATGCTGCATTTCTCCTCTCCTTTTCAACATAGTTTTCAACCTACTCCTTGACCTCCTATCATCCTTGACCAAAAACAACGGTTATCATTTCAAGCATAAGACCTCAACAGATGAAGTCATCGTGCACGAAGCTGCTTATGCTGACGACCTCAAACTACACTGCCGATCCCCGAAACACTGTCAATCGTCCATCAACATGATTGACAAATTTCTGTCATGGTCCAGAACAATGGCCGCGAAACCGCCCAAATGCAAAAGCCTTGCTTTCAAATACTGGACTAAAGCCGACGACTATAAGGGTCTCAAACGATTATTGCCGATCTCGTTCCCACCCTTCGACCCCGCCCTTACTATTACTGGCAAACCGATTGACTTCATCGCTGACAAGCCTTTCAAAGACCTCGGATGGATTGTCTACCATGACCTCAGCGAAAACGAACAACGTGCAGCAATCCAAAAGAAGTTCATTCTTTCTATGCAAGCCATCGATAGCTGCTCGATCAATGGCTTTATGAAATTTTGGCTATACCAGCACTACGCTGTCCAGTCACTTGCCTGGCCATTTCTCATTTATGACCTCTGCTTATCTTTCGCCGAAACCCTTGAGAAAATTGCGACCCGCTTCCTCAAAAAATGGGCCAATATCTACAAAAGAGCTCTGGTCTCTTGCCTTTACCGCCCACGCTCGAAATTCGGTCTACAGCTCCAATCCATCGTCTCTTTTTACCAGCGACTTCAAATCAACCGTGCTCAAATGCTGAAGTACTGCCCAGATAAACACCTCTCGTCCATTTATGCGATGAACCTGACGAAACACGAAACATTTCGAACTATCTGGAAACCAGAGCCTGTGCTCGAAAAGCTTGAGGCACAAGTTGATTTTGAATTCAAACATCGAGGCCAATCCGATCATCTCGGACTTGGCCATGGTCGCTACCCAAAAGAACATTCCATCACAGACCGCAACGACAGGGTTTTAGAATTAGCTGCTGAGACAATACTTGAGACAACCACAGTGCATGACATGGACAAAGCCATGCAAGGGTGCTTCCTTCGTTTTGAAGACGCATGCCCCTTCGACCTCTCCTGGGCTCGCCTCATCGGAACCCGTAATCCCCGTTTAATCTCTTGGGTCATCAACGCAAGCACAAACTCGGTTATTACCCCCGACCTTAGACGTCTGTGGGGAATCATTCCCAACAACAAGTGTGCCCTCTGTTCTGGTCAAGCACATCTATGCCACATCCTCTCCGGTTGCCATGTTGCCCTCAAACAAGGCCGCTATACCTGGCGTCATGACTCTGTGCTCTGCACTATTGAAGCTCCCCTTCAAAAACACATCGAGAGCCATAACAAACGCTCCCCTATAGACCAAAATGAATCAAAGTCTACGTTTGTGAAAGAGGGCGAGCAGAAGCCTAAGAAACAGTCATTTCATCGACCATCCCTGCTTGACACTGCAAACGATTGGCAACTCCAAACCCAATACAACGGTTCTGAGCAAGCCTTTCCTGTCCACATTTGTGTCACTGACCTCCGCCCCGATATCGTTGTCTGGTCACTGTCTACCAAGATATGTATTCTGATCGAGCTAACGTGCCCGGTCGAGGAAAACATCCTTGACGCACGAGCCTACAAGACCAACCGATACAACAAGCTCAAATCTCAAATCGAGGACAACGGATGGACCTGCCACCT
>WBZZ01000985.1:107500-145000 GCA_019918135.1 Paulinella micropora | reverse complement strand
AAAATGTCTCGTTGCTCTCGTTGCGGCATGACAACGTATTGCTCAAAAGAATGCCAGAAAGAGCATTGGAAAGTGCACAAGCAGCACAGCTGTAAGCCGAGGTAGTGTTAGTGGGGACGTTCTAGTTCTCAAAACTACCAACTTTGATCTTATACTTCGGAGTCAATACCGGGACTTTAGATTAGACATTCCCAATAATATCTTGTGAAAGCCCAATTCGAAGTCATCGCATCTGTAGCACTGACACAGAAAAATAATACCAAAGATGGCTGGTTTTAGAACTTGAACATCCCCAGTAAAACTAGCTCAGAAGTCAAATTCAGTCCATGAGTTCAGAGCCTTTTTCTTTCTTTTTTTTTTGTTTTTTTTTTTTGACTTATTAATAATATTTATTGTTCGCGTACTTAGTATTACATACTTCCTTTTCAGCTCTACGAAACGCAAGCGCTCTTTCATATTAAAAGTCGTTCAGTGGAAAGAAAAAGTAAGTGCGAGTGACCGTCGCCTGTTGAGGAATTGTCGTAAATGCAAAACACAGGAAAGGGTTCGAATCACAGTCTGTGTGCGTGTCACATGATGCGCCGGCACCGGAGCCGGGGGGGGGGGGGGGGGGGGGGGGCTTAGTCTAATTACTATCAGAGGTTCTTCAAGTATTAATAATCATAGTAGCCGCTGCGCCCCGTGCCAGTGTAAAAAAAAAAATAATAAAAAAAATAAATTAAAAAAAAAAAAAAAAAAAAAAAAAAAAAAAAAAAAAAAAACTTCTGTTGTGAACTGTTCCAGTGTTGTCACTGTCTTACCTGAGACTCGGATCATGATGTAAGCTGCCCAGTCTCCGAGCTGCTCTCCGCCGGTCACCTCATTCGTCTCCCAGGCGTCCCGGTCAACTGTTAGACCACTATCATTCAACCAATATAATGACCTATGATAGCAACGCTACACTTCAAGCAGTTAATAAGAAAAGCCTGAGGCGCGAACAGGACACGCCGCGTAACTTGACTGGCCGGATCGTAAGTAATGGCTCTAACTACACCGTTACTACTGCTCTGATACGGCCGGTCCTGAACGGTAGTATTGTATTAATTAAGATTATAGTTCCCGCCAACACTCTCCCTGGAACAAAGTAAATTTGATTAATATGTAAGTTACTGCCGGAGTCCTACAAAAGTTACCGTCCGCGGCCACCTACTACAGTATTAATAACTCACTATTTTGTGAAACATTAGAAAACACAAACTCAAAACATATACTTAAGTCACCTACCCTCACACTCTCCAAGAAGTAATGTTGGGATTGGCTACCCTTCTATCCACAGCGAGTATGCATCAGTTAGAGTACATACAAGGCCTGAGGCCAACGGAAGGCAGCGGGCCGCAGTGTGGTATAGTCGGGCCTACCCAACAAGAAGAGGATTATTTCCTTACTCTCCCTACCTCACGCCGTGTACTGAGTAAAAGGACGGTGACATGTAATAGATATATATATAGATCATATGAAAGTACATAGGTATACGGTAATGACTTCCAAAGAAGTGATAACATAAATATGTAATATTCTTATGATAATACATATGTACAATCTATAACTATCGTAACTAGGAAAGTAATGCAAAAATAAAATTTTCAAGCGCTTCCCGTAAGGGGGGTTACTAGAAATCTAAAAAAATTATCAGCGGGTCTGTACTCTCTGAAGGGAGGGCCCCAGGTCTATCGACACACGAGGAGCGATGAATCACCCTTCGACCCAAGCACAACCAGATTTCCAAGTTGGCCTCTTAAGATATATATATATATATATAATCATGAGTATAAATATTACGTAAGTACTACACTGACGATCAAAGATAATTACTCGTGGAGCGCAGTTCGGGTTCCGGGGCTTTACGCCAGCCCGGGAACGCGAACGTACTTAGCATTGGTGCTATCAGTTCGGATCGCCTCTGGGATCACGACGCCGGTCCATCGGCGGAACCCGAATATTTTTCTTCTCCCCCTGAACCGATCGGAAGTATTTCTATTACTATTAGTTAATGACGGAGAGGGTGGAGAGGTAGGTGAGAGTCCCATCGCAGGCGCAGTTTGCACTATTAAGCGAAATGCAGTTCCCGGCGGGTCGTCCGACCGCCAATTCACCTAAATCACCCCCCTCAATATAAAGTATGCGGAGAATTACGAGACTTAATATAAAGCGCAATTGAAAACGAATATAAGATTTACAGCGCGTAATATATCCGGTGTTCATAGCTTGAACTCCTTTCCTAACTAGGCTTAGCGAGAAATTCCTTCACCAACTTCACCGAGATTTGATCCGCCAAGTAATTGAATTTCTCGCGCGTGAAATTTATCTTGGTAAATAGATCTGCGATATTATCCTCCGTTGGTACCCGGAATAACTTTACAACTCCCCTTTGACTAACTTTTCGAGTAAGTGGTATCTTACGTCGATATGTTTGGTCCGTGATCCCCCCAATCCTCTTTCCGATAGGATGATGGTCCCCTCATTATCTTCGAATAAGTAATAAGGGGTAAAACCTTTTGGGGGCAATCCGATATCACGGAGGGTCTGTCTCAGGGCAAGTAGCTCCCTGACCGCTTCGTTGGCCGATACGGTCTCTGACTCGAGGGTTGATTGGGCTATGACGGTCTAAAGTTTGGAAAACCAAGCAATGGGTGCTCCATTGAAGAGGAAGATATATCCGGAACGGGACTTTCGCGTGGCTTTCTCCCCGGCCGCGAAGTCTGAGTCAACGTACCCGACAAGTGGGTGTTCGTTAACTAGCTTCTCTATACTAGCTATCACGGGGACACAGAAATCGTTGATGTCCATAGACTTGCACGCGTAAAGGCCTAATGCCTTTTCTGCTGCAGATGGACCGCTAGCTGGTCTCCATGATTTGGGGAGCCTAGGAATGCGAAACCCTTCGGACAGCATCTTAGTTGAGAAGTTGTCACCTAGTTGTTAGGTTTTCAACTGCTGTTCAACAGATCAATTTATTTCCCTTTACCTGTTAGCTTTTTAGAAAATGTTATAGGCGCAGATAGGTAAATATGTGTTACTTTAATATACCCCTGTGTCAGTCCATATGTAGTTAGCATGTTAATAAACTTGTGACGCAGTGAAATCGGGGGATGCTAAGGCTTCTGAACTAAAATAGATGTGTTCAAACGGTTTTCAAAAATTGATTATACATGTCTTCAACTGGTTCCCACTGGAAAAAGTCACAATTATACGTCACCACGATGTTCTTGTGGTTGTTGACTTGTTTTTCAAACGGGGTGATGCCGGAGCGACTAGTAAGTTATGACAGTTGATAAATAAACGGAAAAATGAAATAACGGAACTAAGTGAAAATTAAAAAATAGAAGCCAGTGTAAACTTGAACGTGACTTGAAATATAAACTTGAAGAAAGTTTAACACAATATTAATAATTCGGTCCGGTACGGTATTCATTCCGATCATAGTAAGGCAAACATAAGTAAAACATTTGCGTAGGTTCCCTGAGCAACTGATCTCCCACGTTGCGCATAGACGGTTTTCATATCATTTAAGTAAATCCAATTTAGTAACTTGTCTAATAAATGACTCTCATCGTCTGTTGTTTTTGACTAAGTTTAGATCAGTTACGCATTTGCAAACACTTTTGCTATCAATAAGTCTTAGAGAATACTTGTCACTAGTAGGAATAAGACGATGGGAAACAGAAGAGCCTCCGATAAATTTATGGAAGTGGTATCAAGAGATACAATCAAATTATTTAAAGAGAAAAAATGAAGTTATCCATATTATTAACAACGTTAAATGTCTGTGCCACTTCTAAATTCTGTGAAGCCTGTCTCATCCATCATGGCAAATAAGTTCAAGACTGGCCGCTGATTCAACCTCCGAAGCCGGTGCCGCTCAGAGGTCAAAATGTATCATGTGGAGAATTCCATGAAGAATGATATATATCAATGCACTGTAAGATATTATGATGAATGCACAATGCAAAATTCATTTGACTAATATTGTTGAATATCAGACGGTTCGAAATTATATCATAATCTGAATAAAAAAAAAGCACGAGCGAACAGTTAAAAGAGAGAAACCCGGCTCAAGTCACTCCTCGCTCAACATCGATTTCTCAAATTCACGAACTCCTATCTTCGATATCAAATGCGAGGCTTTGGCCTCCCGTTGAAAAGTCATCGCTCCTTCTCAACAGGAAAGCAACTTTTGATTGCAGTGATATCGGCGCCATGTTGATTTCGTGGTCCGACGTAGGTTCGTCCAATCAGCACCTTCAGGCGTGCTCAGCTGCATTGTGACCTCAGAGTCTTCAAAATAAATCAGTTCAAGCCTCCGATGATCCTGGAAATGATCACCTCACGTGACCACTGCTCCGATCAGTGTTGCAACGACGGGTTAGCACTCGTCCTGGACGTCGAAACCTCGTTGGTGTGTTGCACTGGCTGTGGGCTAGTTATGTGCTCTGGATGCGAATGGGCCAGGGAGGACTGGGGCACTAGTAGTAGCGCCGCGTGTGACGACTGGCTTATCGGGTCTGCCAAGGAAGGACTCCCGACAGTCGACTGGTTTGATCGATTCAGAAGCATGCTATCTACATCGATTTGATGTTGACCATCCTGTTTCAGTTGAAGCTCGTCTTTGGCGTTTTTCAATTCGTAGGAAATCAATGCTTCTTTTTGTTTGGGTTGGCAAGAGTAATAAACAATGTCATCCGTGCTCTCGAGGCGTCTGGCGTGCATCGTTTGAAGGTACTTGCGGTTCAGTTTCTCCAACCCCTCGTAGCTTCTTGAGTCTTGTCTTTTGTAATTGTAGCGGGGGTCGACAACCACCAACCCGCTCAGCACGTAGGGACATGTGCATGTACAAGGCTCTACTTCGGAGTGATACGCTTTTGTGGTGGTCAAAACGCCTGTTTCGGGATCCACTCTGACCGTGAGCGTGACCTTCCTGTATTTGTAGTAGGAAATTCGTCTGAAACCAAGCTGTCCGGTCACTTGGAAAAAAAGCAGGATGTTCATAATACAACCCGCGAGGCCAAAATATGCAGAAAATCTACTCACGTCCCATCGCCAGCTCAAAGAGACTACACCAATAATAACATTGATGAAATCAAGTGCCAGGCTTATTAGGGATGTGGTCTTGTTCACTGATATGAACCATGCCTTGCGTGTCTCTATTTTGCCTCTCCAGTCATCTGTCGCTTTCTTGAGCTCGTTGATATCAAACTCAGGCACATTAGTCCGTGCCTGACCCCAGATGCATCCGCAGCAGGAGCCAGCCGCCGGCGCTGGGCTTTCAAAACGCAAAGGCTTGTAAACCCCGCCCTTTTGCAGCCCGTCCATCCACATGCTGAACACGTTGCTCCAGTAAGTTCCTACGTTTCCCACAGGCGAATCCAAAGAAAGATGCGTGTCATTATCAATCTCGAATTCGGCCGCTAGCACTTGCTGGTAGGGCTGAGTCGCGTCTAGATTACTGGCCACAATCCACAAGTATAGCAAGGCGATGCCATCGATGATGGACACGGAGAACGATATTACGGACGACCAAGCAAATTTATCTGGTATGAAGGCCGTTATTGTAGGCATCCAGCAATCATAATAATATAAACAACTCATCGCTGTTGCCACTTCGTAATTATAGTCCAAGAGTATCTGAAAAAAACGTGTGGCGTAGCTGAGGCCCTGCACCATCAGATAGAACCAGTTGAGCTTCAAATTGATGAAATGGTTGTCGACGTTCCTGAGGTATTCAACACGTTGATTGATCAAGTTCTGCATGGCACTGCGTGGAATGTTATCCCTCTCGTAGTTGGCGATGTCGAGCAGATCACCTATCTCAGCTTTACCACCCCTCGCACGGAGGGTGCCAAAATTGACGTCTGCTGTAGTCGCTTGAGGAGCACGAGCGAGGGCCATCTCAAGTAGCTCGAATGTCGAAGCAACAGACTTTTTGGTCGAAAACCGATTGGGACTTATGAGCTGGTCAGAAAACCGTTTAGTTGGTCAGAAACCCGTTACGGCAGCTAAATTTTCAAGAACCGTAGACAAGTAAATCAAGGATCCACAAACCGGAAAGGGGAGGTTTCTTCGCTAACAATGCTAACCTTTCTGAGCCGATTCTTGCAGCTCTCAAAAAACACCGCTTTTACGGAACATTTGCTGGTCCTTTGACTGACTTACCAGGAAGATGCCTTTTCATCCATCTGCTTCTGTAACTTCCTCTGCAATCTTTCGCTTTTTGCAAAAATCATAGCATTTGTCATAATAAACATAAGTGAGGTCAGTACTGATGTTGGAATTTTGCAGGCTGACACCTAGCTCAGGAACATACAAAATTTCAAGCACACAATTTTGTTTGCCAAAATTCTTCTGTTATGTTCCAGCACACAATTATGTTTGCGAAAATTCTTCTGTTCTGTTATGTCTGTTCTGTTCTGTCTGTCTGTTCTCTATTCTGTCTGTCTGTTCTGTCTGTCTGTTCTGTCTGTCTGTTCTGTCTGTCTGTTCTGTCTGTCTGTTCTGTCTGTCTGTTCTGTCTGTCTGTTCTCTATTCTGTCTGTCTGTCTGTTCTGTCTGCTCTGTAGCACAATCAATAGGCGTAGGTCCGTGGGCGCTCGTGCGTTTGGCTTCCTTGAGACGGTCCGAGCCTCCGTGATTGGGATGCACTGGTTTGCGTCCCATGCTAAGAGAATACCCCCTTCAGACCGAAAGGTGACTTCCCTGTTAACACCTACTACTAGTACCGGTCCGTGTACTGCCCCCCTCAACGTTAGCTAAGCCTGATAGTCCTACCCGACTAGGTACTGGAAAGCGAGAGAGTCGACTCCGAGCAGTGGCAGAGCAGCAAGAGATGCGCAGGTTGCATCGTCCGGCGTTGAGAGGTGAGGAAGAAAAAGATGAAGCTGATTTCCGGAACAGGTGGGGAGAGTGGACTAGGCTGTTGTACGACTGGACGCAGGGGAGTGAGTATCCCAACAAGCTTAGGTGGCAGAGACATTGGGCAGTAGAAGGAGCAGCAGCAAATAGTGCCGCTGGGTTTCAACCTCCTACTAAGCAGTTCAGAGTCAGAGAAAGGGTGGTGGGAGGTGAGAGCGTACTAGAGAAGGAATGCGCAAGTTTGCAGGAAGCCGAGGGAGAAGCTGACCCGGTTGACGACCTAGTTCGTTTCATGACCGAACGAGTATGGATGGCTAAGGGTATCCGGCTAGCAGAACAGGCCCTCTTAGGACGGAGTGTGGACAAAGACCACATGTTCGATTCGGGAGCTACGTTGCACTTTGTGCCAGCCGGAGCTGAACAACGTTTGTTCAATATTCAGCTAGGGATGAAACGGGTAGACACGATCAACGGGGAGACCACCGTGACTAAGAAGGGCTCATTAGACATGACGACCGTGAACGGAAAGGGGGAAAAACACAGGTTGCATCTAGGTAGTGTGTGGGTTAGCACCAAATAGATGAAACCTTAGTCTCCGGGCCTCAGTTAGCTAAGGAAGGTTATTATTACAGTGTAGTTCTCAACAAGAAGGGAGAGGGATACATCACTAAGGCCCGGATACCGGACATTTCCCCAGAGCTTAAGGCAGGGGTCCTTTACCTCGACGCCAAGGACAAGGTGTAGCGTTTTGTGATGTCCACCAACCAAGAGCTGGCTGTGGATAAGATTGAGGCTAGAGCTTTCTTTGGGAAGGAGATGGCTAGGGTCACGGAGTTGAGTAGTGAAAAACTTCATCAGAAATTCAGAGGTCCCGGAAGTGGTATGCAGCGCCTCATCAGTGAAGCGTACGGGATCAAGATAGTGGGTGACAAAACCCATGAGCAAGCGGTAAAAGAGTGTAAGGAGTGTCCAGCCGCAAAATGGGGAAAAGTGAACCACCCGGCAAGCAACCAGTTGACACAAGAAGGGAAGTTCGAAGCAGTGGCGTTCGACAAGTCCGGGTGCATACGCAAACCCCTCTATGGGGGGTTTAGGTACTGCATGGTGGGAATCGAGACTAACACAGGGTATGCGTTTGGCCTCCTTCTAAAGGATGGCACCGCGGCACCACAAGTGCGTTTCATGCGGGAATGCATAAACTTCATTGAGACGCAAAGCGGCAAGAGGGTGAAGGAAGTCCGGGTAGACGGTGAGCATATCTCAGCTGACTTCAAGGAGCTGGTCCGGGACACGGGAGTGAGGAAGAGGATCAACACCCTCAACGAACACAACAAGAACGTCTATGCCAAAGTGTCCCAACGTGACTTTTGGCGCAAAGCGCGCCATAACCTGGTTAAGGCTCAGCTACCCTATGAGCTCTTGGGATATGCGTGGCAGCACGCTATCCTCTTGCACAACCTTTCACCGAAACGATCCGGTGGTGAGGTCCGGATGTTTGAGCCTGTGAAAGGAAGGTGAATTGGATAGCTTACCTTCATCCTTTTGGGTGTCTATGCCAAATGGTAATCGAGGGAAGGTTAGGACATGACGAGAGCCGGACGCACATGGCCGCCTGGTTAGGGCTGAGTTTGGAGTACTCCGCACACTTGATCATGTGTGAAGGTAGGGTGTTCCCATGGCGAAACGTCAAGAACTTTGACGACAACCAGCCGGCCTAGCCTTTGTTGCAACCTCTCTGGGAGAAGAAGGTCCTGAGCTTGGAGCCGTTCAAGGGAGACCCGTTAGTGGAAGACGCCGCCCTTGAGCAGCTGTTTGTCCCAAAGCCCCGGGTGGGGGTGACCGATCCCGGTGAAGGTAAGAAGGCCCAGGATCAGGGGAAGCTTGACAGCTCCGATTCCGACTGTGAAGTGGAGGAAGCGACCTCTGAACAGGAAGCAGTGAAAAAGCAGAGAAAGAAGCCCCCGAGCCCGACCCGGAAACAATAGGGGAGTTGAAGGGAAGGTGGGTGGAGACCCCAGCCACTCAGTGGGGCTGGGCTTGGGCCAAGAAGACCTATGGGGTGGATTTCCGGGACAAGGTCCGACGAGGCCAGGGGCAAGACGTGAGTGAACCCATATGGGTTAAAAAGCAGAAGAAGAACGGACCAGCCCACTGGGTAAAGTTTGAGGATGACGACTCCCCAGACCGTATGTTGGACTCGGAGATCGTCAAGTACCTTGCCGACGGTCCGGAGACCGCCCATGCCGCCACGTTCACTAGACCGGTGAGAGAGAAGCAAGCCGACGAGCTAGGGTACTGGGACGACGCCCGAGCCGAGGAGATTGCTACGCTCTAGGAAAAAGGTTGCTCCCGGAGAGTCCGACCAGACTTAGTAGACAAGAAAGACATTTGTAAAGGGCGGTTCGTTGATGCCACCAAAGATGCAGGGGGAGAGATCCTGAAGTTCAAAAGCAGGTGGACTGCCAAGGGGTTTTCCATGATACAGGGATGGCATTTTGGGAAACAGTACTTCCCAACCCCGTGTGCCCTTACCATCTTGATGCTTTTCGTCCTAACGGTGTTCTTTAGCTTAGTCTTGTCAAAGTGGTGGCACCGCATACACAGAGGCGTCTGCAGCTAAGCAGGGGTATCGCCCCAGTTACATCGTACCACCGTTTGGTTTAGAAGAGCCGGGGTATGTGTGGGAAATGCTTAAAGCCCTCTATGGCAGACCGGACGCGGGCCGCAAATGGTGGCGGTACAAGCTAGTCCCGTTCTTAGAAGGTTTGAGCTTTAAGGCTCATGTCGCTTTCCTTGCTTCTTTTGGTGTTGGCTACCAGGTAAGGACAAACCGGAATTTGTGTTTGTGCACGTCGACGACATGATGGGAGCGTTCAGTGGTAAGGATGTAGAAGAGGAGTTCTTAGCTGCGGGTAAGAAGACCTTTAGGGTCTTTAAGCAAGAGGCGCCGACCGGGGTGGTAGGCTTGAGCATCAAAGATAAGGAAGACTGTCGGACGTGCGCTGTCTTCCTAGTGTCCTAGGCATATGCATCATGGGCTTAGCTAGGCTAGCTAAATTTAAATTTTGTATATAAAATTAAGAGATAGATAGATAGATAGATAGATAGACAGAAAGAAAGAAAGAAAGAGAAAGAGAGAGAAAGAGAGAGAAAGAGAGAGAAAGAGAGAGAAAGAGAGAGAAAGAGAGAGAAAGAGAGAGAAAGAGAGAGAAAGAGAGAGAAAGAGAGAGAGATAGAGAGAGAAAGAGAGGAGATAGATAGAGAGAGAGAGAGAGATAGGAGAGAGAGAGAGAGAGAGAGAAAAGAGAAAGAAAGAAAGAAAGAAAGAAAGAAAGAAATATAGATAGATAGATAGATAGATAGATAGATAGGTAGATAGATAGATAGAATGGAAGGAATGGATGGAATGGATGGAATGGATGGATGGATACATAGACGGGCCGCTGCATGCTCCGTTCGCTCGCTTCGCTCGCTCCGGAGCCTGCATCGGCATACCTGGCTGTGGGAGATACTAAATAGATAGGTAGATAGATAGATAGATAGATAGATAGATAGATGTCTGTGTGTATGTATGTATGTATGTATGTATGTATGTATGTATGCATGCATGTATGCATGTATATATGTATGTATATGTATGTATATGGATGTATATGCATGCATGTATGTATGCATGTATGCATGCATGCATATATGCATGTGAATGGTATGTATGTATGTATGTATGTATGTATGAGTATGAGTATGAGTATGAGTATGAGTATGAGTATGAGTATGAGTATGAGTATGAGTATGAGTATGAGTATGAGTACGAGTATGATACGAGTATGATACGAGTATGATATGAGTATGATATGAGTACACTCATACACTCATACACTCATACACTCATACACTCATACACTCATATACTCATACTCATACTCATATGAATATATGAGTATATGAGTATGAGTATGAGTATGAGTATGAGTATGAGTATGAGTATGAGTATATGAGTATATGAGTATATGAGTATATGAGTATATGAGTATATGAGTATATGAGTATATGAGTATGAGTATGAGTATGAGTATGAATATGAGTATGAGTATAAGTATGAGTATGAGTATGAGTATGAGTATGAGTATGAGTATATGTATGAGTATATGAGTATGAGTATGAGTATGAGTATGAGTATGAGTATGAGTATGAGTATGAGTATGAGTATGAGTATGAGTATGAGTATGAGTATGAGTATGAGTATGAGTATGAGTATGAGTATGAGTATGAGTATATGAGTATGAGTATGAGTATGAGTATGAGTATGAGTATGAGTATGAGTATGAGCTCGAGCATGAGCATGAGCATGAGCATGAGTATGAGTAAGAGTAAGAGTAAGAGTAAGAGTACGAGTAAGAGTAAGAGTAAGAGTAAGAGTAAGTATGAGTATGAGTATGAGTATGAGTATGAGTATGAGTATGAGTATGAGCATGAGCTCGAGCATGAGCATGAGCATGAGCATGAGTATGAGTAAGAGTAAGAGTAAGAGTAAGAGTAAGAGTAAGAGTAAGAGTAAGAGTAAGAGTAAGAGTAAGAGTAACAGTAGAGAGTAGAGTAGAGTAGAGTAAAGTAGAGTAGAGTAGAGTAGAGAGATATGTAGAGTAGAGTAGAGTAGAGTAGAGTAGAGTAGAGTAGAGTAGAGTAGAGTAGAGTAGAGTAGAGTAGGGCAATAAGAACGGTAGTGACGGGTCAGAGCAGGAATGGTGGCTGACGGCAACATGCTATAACTGCTACCAAACTGGTCATACCAAGCGTTTTTGCCCAAAGCTCAAGTCTAACTCCAAACGAACTAGTTCAAAGGCAACACACTCCAACTCCTCTAAAGGAAAACAAAGAGACAAGAGTGGCAAGTGGAAAAAGAAAGGAGCCAGTGTTACTCTTATGAGAGGAGAAGTAGGAGAAGAGGGTGAGGAGGAAGGAGGTGATGAGTCTGAAGGAGGTGATAGCTAAGAAAAAGAAGAGTACGAGCTAGTTATTATGGAAGGAGGTGAGGAAGCTATGGAGGGAAACATAGAGAGTGGGGCACGCATTATTGCTTAAGACGCAGAGCAAGAGGGCGAGGAGGAAAGTGAGTCAAAACAGGAGCAAAGTGAAAACAAACCCTCAGAACAACCCACAAGAGCCCGTGGGGGGGGGGGGGGGGGGGGGAACTGCCGAGTGCTCCACTGGCTCGAAACACACTCCGAGACAGACCCCACAACCCTTCACAACGCACTCTCACTAGTGCTCAACACCCCAACACCTCTACTACTATGACTCCTGCCCTCACCACCCCACGAAACGCACGCCAAGTGCAACCCTCACCATTGCAACCAAAACCCTCGCAAAACAATGAGCAAGAGAAACGGAAACCAAAAGAGAAACAGACACCCGCACCCCCTCAGAACTAAAAACAAATGAACAACGAAACACCACAACCTACAACAACCACTCCTAAGAGTAACACGACAGGCCCACGAACCACTCGTTGTCATGGAAAGAACTGGAAAGGAGAAAGGTGCGGAGTTAAGTTTGGATAGGGGGGGGAGTTGGGGTAAGGCGGGAGATGCAGCAAAAAGGCTGAAGTATGCAGATTGCTGTGGTTATCATGCACACCAAGATCCATTATTCCCTGCTATAGACCTAGCACAGGACCCTTCTGAACGTCCACGCCCTTCTAGTGACTATCCATCTGAGAGAGAGATGAAGAGCATAATGAGGGAAAGGGGGCGAATGCACAGCAAATCTTGCAAAAAGACATTGCAAAACCGTGAAGAAAGAATCGCTAAGACCCGTAAATATCGGAGAAAAAGACAAGGAAAGTGTCGAAAAACCCGGTAAAGAGGGAGATGGCATAGATTCACGGAAAAGTGCTGTGGTGCCAGGGGAAAAGGCACGGACCGGCGGGACTAGCGCTGAAGCGAAGACAGCTTTCACGGAGGCTGTTGAGCGTGTAGGCGGGACCGGAGAAGATTAGTCTTGGCCTGCTGTCAACAGGTCCGTCTCCTCTGGACAGAATAGGAGATAGTGTAAAGTCACAGGCAGATCAGACGAGTGACACACACACACACACACGAAACACCTGTGGGAAAGAGAAGTAAAAGAGTGACAGAACACTGAAAGGTGATAGGCTTTGAAGACTTTAAGAGAATAAGTGAACAGCTGATCAACCTATGTGTGTTGGATGATGATACGGGAGATGTCGTGATGATGTCAAAGAAGGAAGGAGAGAAAGTAGTTGAGGCAATGACTACAACACATGGTCTTTGAAGAATCCTCCGCCTGACTCCGTCCAACGAATATGGTCTCCCAACCACACCAACAAACCACTCCTTCACTTGCCCCTCTCTTTTCTCTCTCTCTCTCTCTCTCTCTCTCTCTCTCTCTCTCTCTCTCTCTCTCTCTCTCTCTCTCTCTCCTTTTTTTTTTTTTTTTTTTTTTTTTTTTTTTTTTCCCCTCTCCCTTCTCATACTACTGTCCAGACATATTCACTGAACTACTAATTTTCACTCACTCCCGATCATTCTAGTATATTACTACTGATGCAAACATAAACATTAATATTAATAACATGAATACTTAAGCTACATATTACGCAACATATCTAAACATAAACATTAATATTAATAAGATTAATACCAAGCGACCTAATATTAATACTTTCAATTAATACGCTCGATTTAATAACTAGGTTTCCACCTTAGATAAAGGTATGACTTAATAGCTATACTTTTCACGTGGACGATCCTTGAGTCCGATTGTAAAAATTGTTCTCTCAATAAAAACGAAGAAGAAGAAGAAGGCAAATAGTCTGTTGACAGATGTATTTTGGGCAGTAAACGAGGTGTTTTTAAAGCATGCAGCAGGCACACCACAAGTCACAAGAGAGACTGTCATAGAAAAGAGAGCTGCGAGAGCCACTGAGAGCGCAAAAGCTAAAGAGAGAACTAAGTGGCAGTGTGAGTTCAGACACAGCGAAGGACATCCAAGACCTGAGAAGACAGAAATAGCTAGATTGCTATATGCGTTGACGAAGGGAGCAGAAAAGTTAGTGGTGAAAGAGGGTTTATGTTATGACCCGGACTGCAAAGAAAACGAGTTTTACACGGAGCTGTTAGGAGTGATAGACTACGGAATACTCGACATGGCTAAGAACCACGACAACCAGTTTGCTCTTTTCATTGTACGATCGATGCCCACCTTATGATTTGGAATGAGGTAGAAGCAAGAGGGACAACACTGAACGCACTTCTAAGAAAACTACACTCAGGAGATGCATACAAGTTCTTCAGTCCAGAGCAGGCAGCAGCGAGAAAGAGGGAGTTCGATAGGAAGAGACGGGAGATCGACGGACACTCAGAAGACGAAGAGGAAGATGAGGAGTTCGTAGAGAACCTAGACTGCTCAAGAACCTCCGAGGAGATAAGAGCAGGAATCCCCATAAGCTTTCAATCGCATTGCGAAGCACGAGAGGAGCTTGATTGGATGTACGAAGAGAGATTTGAGAAAGTGAGAAAAGAGCCCAAAAGGGAGAGAACGAAGAGGAAGAGGATGAAGACCACAACCTCATGGTTGACGATGGCAAAACGGGGAAACGAAAGGAAAAGATGACAGTTCAAGACAGTGGATCGTCAAGGGATATAGCCTGCACACCACATATCTTGCACAACGTCAGAGAGATTGAACCCGTTAGCTTAGTCACCGGAAACGGAGAGAGTGTAGTGCGAAACATGGGGGAAGCAAGACTGACAATAATAGACGGATCGGGAAAGCCAGTTCTGGTAAAGAACGATATGTTGCTAGATATAAGAGTGCCGGTTAACATCATGTCCACTGGAAACATGGACCACACCACCACAGATCTATCATTCACCAGAACGGGCAATTACTAATCCTAAAGCACCCCATAAGGATTTAAGAGAGTGACGTGATCGTGAGGGGGAGACTTACGCCTGGTATGCTTTATCGCTGGGACAATGAGAAAGACAAACCCCTCAACATAAATGAACGTTTACTACCCCAAAGTGAAAGAGAGAAAGTGCAATAAGGGGTAAGCGGGGCGGGAATCCCCAAAGTGAGAGAAAGAGAGTGCAAGCAAGCGAGAGTGAGTGAGAACGAGGAAACCAGAGGCAGCGTTTTATACGCTATGTACCCAGAGAAAGGTAAGGAGAGAAAACCGATTGACATGTATGTCGTTCATCAGTGTAGTGGTCATAAGTCATTACCAAAGATTTATGCATTAGGCAAGGCAATGGGAAGAAAACTGACAGGAAGTGAGGATAGTGTTAGATTTTGTGAAGCCTGCATGATATCGATGGGAAAGGCTAAAGTGCTACCCCGTTTTAAGGTTAATAGAATTAGAAGAGCGAGTTAGTCTAGTGAGATTTTACATGTAGATACTTCCGGACCATGGGCGGTCATGTCAATTCACGGTAAACATTATAAGTTTTGTGTTACAGACGATTACTCGGGGTACATCAAAGATTATTATTTACGTTACAAGAACGAGTTTGTAGACTGTTTGAAGCAAGCAGTAGCATGGTTTGAGAGGCAGACAGGGAAGAAAGTCAGACAGATCACTTGCGATAATGAGTTTGATGTCCCAACTGAAATTATAGAGTGGTGGAAACCTCTACAATTCATTTGGAAGACTAGTGCTCCAGGTGATAAGGATGGCAACCCAATAGCTGAAAAGGTCAATGACATCACAGCCGGACCAGCCCGGGCCATGCGATATTAATATGAGGCTAACCTACCTCCCCAGTTTTGGGCGGAGATGGAACACACAGCCACAACCTTGCACAAGATTCCACTGGCCGCGACAGGACCTAGGAAGGGAATTTCACCTTTCGAGCAATGTCTCGACTACAAGCCAGCTATCCGACAACTTAAGCCTATAGGATGTTTAGGTGTAATGTACATAGGAAAGCAGGTAGGCAAAGGCAACTATAGAGGAAAACGCGTAATGTTACTTGGGTACGACGTATTCAAGGAACTATACCGAGTTTGGGACGGTCGAAAGATCATAACAAATGTCAGGAATGTACGCTTTAACCCTAATATAGTTGGTAAGGATGCTCACCCACCCAGAGAAGTCAGATGGGACGACGAGGAATCTGAGGGGGAGAGTAGTGACACCGTACAGCTAGAACAGCCGTTAGACCAACCGTTAGACGAACCCGAACACAAAGATGAGGGGGGGTCAGACAAGCGTGAGGAGATTGAGGAAGAAAAAGACATTCACCGTCCAGATTCCGGTCTCCCATCAGAGTCGAAGGTAGAACTAGCTGACAACAAGGGTGATGGACCAACATCCATCACGTCGTTAGAGGCGCAGAGCCCCGAAGCAGACCACCCCAGCAGGAGGTACGTAGAGGGAGACGCGCCCACCAAAGGCCTCACTTGGGAGCAGAGTGACAAAATCACGTCAGCTAACATAGTGAGAGGGAAACGAGAAGCCAAGGTTAGGACTCCGATCACACAACCACCTCCAGAAAAGAAGGCAGCAGCCAAAGCAGCTACTTTGACAGGAGAGAGAGTTAGTGTTCCGGGAGCAGCTTTTGGAGTAGAATGGGCAAAGCAAGAATATGGAGACAATTGGCAAACAGTCAAGAGAGAAGGAAAAGTCTTAGAACCATGCGAGAAAGGAGAGAGACTTAAAGTCCGTAATATGCCTAAGCCCAGTCACTTCGTAGTCTTTGACGATGGTCAAGTAGAAAAGATGTTAGATAGTGAGATTAGAAAGTATCGGATAGATAGAATAAGACCAGTCGGAGAAATAGAGCAACCCGAAATGTCCGCGGAAAGTATCGTAGAGGATTATACCACTGCGTTACTGTACCTGACATTGAAGGTACCTAAGGCAATCGTAGATGAGGGTTTAACTGCGAAAGAGTTGAAAGCCGGAATGGATAAAGAGATCGAAGCTCTTAAGTCTTTTAACACTTACACGTGGGTAAGCCCTAAAGAAGCGAAAGAAAAAGGAGTAAAAGTAGTGAGACTGACATGGGTACATAAAGTCAAACTAGACGATAAGGGACGTAAGTTCATTAAGTCACGGTTAGCTTTGAGGGGAGATATGCTAGAGCCAGGAGTTAGCTACAGAGCTCCATCTACTCTCCATATCATGCCTTCATGCTCTTCACTGTCTATCCCTTCGGGTGCATAAGCATAAACAGGATCATGCATTCTAGCATTTAGATAAGCATTTTTGAAGTCTATACCATATAGCTTATGTCCATGCCAAGCGGCAAGCTTAGACAAAAAGAGTAATGAGCGGTGCGCGGCGCAGGGCACAAACAATTGATCTGGGTTATATTGCGCGCCGCAAGCTGGCAGGAGATGGTATGAAATTTTAGCCCCTAAGTTAGAGGAATTAGGATTCAGGTTACTAGACTCAGACTTGTGTATGTTCGTTGAAAAGGATAAGCCGATAAGAGATGCTATAATTGGTATTTTCCATGTAGATGATCTTATTTTCTCTGCACCTAACGAACAAGCCTACAACCGCTTTGCTAGTAAGCTAGAAAAGTTTTATCCTCTGAAGCGTTTGGGAGTGGCTAAAGAGTTTAAAGGTATAGAAATCGTTCAGGAAGGAGGACGCATTCTATTGCATCAGAAGAAGTATCAAGAACAGATTTTAAAGGATGTAGGATACGCTGATGTCAGACCAGTAAGCACCCCTAGTGCAGAACACGAGCCCGAACCCATGGGAGAGACTAGTGCACTGAGGAAACATTCAATTCCTAGTTTGGTAGGTAAACTTCTGTTTCTAACCAAGATGACACGTCCAGACGCAGATCAGGCACTGAATGCAGCTAGCGTAATGCAGAAGATCCAGGACTAACTTATGCTTTACTAGGTAGAATTTTCAGATATTTGAAAGTTCATATCGCGGTATTGCATTTCACGGGCCCAAATCCTCGCAAGAAGGAAGGACATACCCCAAAATTACTTTGTGGCCAGACGCAGCCCATAAGGTTTGTAAGAAAACCGGAAAGTCGCGTACAGGTTATGTAGTGCTTTGGGGCGGAGACCCGGTAGCTTGGTTGTCGAAACGACAGACTAGAATTGCACTAAGTTCCAATGATGCGGAAATTTTCGCAGCAGCTGAGTGCATACGGGAAGGATTAGCTATCCGACACATCACAGAAGAGTCAGGTATAGCACAGAGAGAGCCAATAGAGCTTTATGAAGATAATGCTCAAACTATCTTAGCAGCAGAGAGGGCATTGTCAGGACCACGTACGAAACATCTACCTTTAGAACTGCATTTTATCCATCATGCACAGAGAGACAATGAGATAAAGTTTGTAAAAGTGGGAACCACAAAGCAAATTGCAGACGTACTAACAAAACATGTTCCCAAAGACCAATTCGAATATTTCGTGAGTAAATTTATGGTAAAGCTTGATCCGTAACTTTACATCTCAAGTCTGCAAACTTACGTAAAATACGCACATTTACGCTAAGTCCACTCACGTTGTTCTTTTGTGAGTTTTCTCTCTATGGAGTGTGCAGGAAGTGTCTTGCGCAGGTAGTAGAGCATCATCTTTTGGAGCCGATCCCGTGGAAGTTTAAGTCGAGCGCGGATACGAGGCGCGTGACGCAGTCACAATCGATCGTTATGCGACAAGAGCGGGACGACATAATGGCCGAAGTTGAGCCGACGGCGATGTTTGTCCTCGATCGCGACGTTTCTTGTAGACCCTTCTGTTAAGGAGTACATCGAAGGAAATGTTGTTTTCGAGATCGCAGCGGATCGGAGCGGAATTAGTTTTTAACGACGTAATGGCAATTTATTGTTTTATATCAGACTTATCGAGTCAAGGATGTAACTCAATTACGCACTAAGTTGTAAGCCAAAGGAACCGCTACTATTTGTTTTAATCGACGAAGTCGAGATGCCGTAAGGTTTACGAAGCAGCAGAAGTGGATTCAAAGGAGTACAATTTTCAAGTTTTGAGAAACTGACTGAACTTGAGACTATCAAACCCACTTTACTTTCGGTTTTATAGTTTCAAATCAGTGCCATTATTGTATTAGTTTTTAATCGTAGGTATTATTTTCAAGTTGGTTATAACTTGCATTATCAACATAGAACTAAGGGGGAGCGTTGTAAGGATGATTACGTTTTTACTTTAGTAATTACTTTGGTATTAGTAAGTAATTTATTCGTATTGTAGAATGATCGTAGTTCTAGTCTATAATTGTGACAGACGTACTGGACATATTGGCATTTAGAATTGGATACTTATCATTGAGTACAATTACAGTTAGTTGTGCGAGTGTGACCTTTTGTGTCGTCAGTTCTGCTATCTACGTGCGCATTAAAGTGTCGATTGGCATCGTGGCTTCTAACGGAGTCTCTCAGCAAACCGGCGTCTAAGGTATTAAGGTACGTGAGTTACCGGGTAATTACCTAATCAACGATCAGGTGCTTGAGAAGGGGATCCGGCATGTTCATAACTGTGTTTAGGCCAAGAAAGCCCAATATGCTTGTCTTCTCTCTCAAGTTGTTTATGTTTGCCACTTTTGTTGTTGACATAATCTCTACCTGAAATACTACTGTGTCTTGCAGGTTCGGTCAATATTAATTTATAACTGTTTTCGTTCTTTATTTGTATGTACATCATACTATGTGTGTCATTTCTTTGCACTTCTCATTGCATGCGTTTGTATTGGAGTGTGCAGGCGGGTAAATCAGGGGTAGCGGATTTTACGTGAAATTTACGCACACCATGATGTTTTATGTTTTGCCACCCATTGCAGGTACCCCAAGTGACCCTGACAATGCTGTTCGAGACGATGAGGATCCGGACACTTGATCGGGCTATCCCTGATCCGGACTCCGCTTCCAGTCAGTCGGGCTTTCCCCGACTCTAGTAGTAGCTTAATATATTTTCTTTATGCTTTATGATGTTATATCTTCTATGTCACATTCATAGCATATCTATTCAACTTCCTACTTAAAGGGTTTACTCATATCTGACCATGATATGATTATGTGATACATACATCATTCAAGTTAGGTCCCCCCCTTTTAGTTAGTTATAATAATTCAAGTCCCAGGGAAGGCAGTTTAACTGGTAGTTAGATTAAGGGATAGCACCAGAGGAGTGTGAGTGCTCAACTACCTGCGTCAAACCGCTATTCAGGGACAAAGTATGTGAGTCACACATGCTTTCAGCTATGACCCGGCATAGCTCCGAATGAGGCCAATTCTCTGTGAAGTTAGCGGAGCCGATGTACCTATTTCTACGAGAGTGAGAGGGAGTGGATAGTCGATAGGTGTAAAAATTAATTTAAGTCTCATCACATATTTCCACAGGCTGAAGGATTATCTTTAATTATATACTATCGTATTAATCTAAAGTAATCAGGGGGAGTGATAGACTGTAGTATGGTAACTAGTATATTCGTGTATTTAACCGGGTTATGCGGTTAAATCCCTGGCTCTGCCGTCACGAATGCCACTTATACCGTCGTGGACCGATAGGACTGTTTGCCCCCACGATGTGGGTCCATTATTGTTGCACAGCAATCAATAGGTACCATTCAATTAGGTCGTCCGTTACTGTTGGCCGACGTTGCATTATCATTAAAGTCAATCTTCAGTACATCGTACGTTCATAGTAGAACAGGACGGTGCTTGCGTATTCAGTAAAGTTTAGTACTGATTGAATCAGTGAAAAGTCGGGAGTCGTCACTGACCTTCAGTAGTACATACAGCGCCGGTAGATGACTCAACTGATTATCAGTAGTAATATATAGGTGACCACTGCTGACGAGTGGCTCGGACAAGATTTAACTTTAGTCACAGTAGTAGTAATTCATAAAACAAAGACTGACTGCGACGTATTAACCGTCCTGACGTAAAAATAAAAGTGGTGGGGATAAGGCTAATATAGTGGGAAGTGCAAGGGGAACTTGAACTGGAACGGCCTGTGGTATCAAGAGAAACAAAAAGAGAACTTCATGTGAACATTACTAGTATCACGCGCGGCTCCGCTCGTTTGCCCCCTGTGTGCCGTAGAGAAGCCGCTTGAGGCAAGAGTCTGAGCTCTCAGTATCATACCGTTCAGTAACTTGATTGATTGAGCCACGGTCACGATATTGAGTCCGTCACGACACTGATTGAGAGGCGAGAGTCAGCATAACTCGATTGTGACTTCAGTCACGACGGTTTCAAGTTTGCTATCATCATGTTTGAATGATCCCCATAATATCCCCATGATTACAGCCATTCGCGTGCCCCATACTACAACCTTATCCTGATTAAGTACAACGACCAGCTTCGAGGTTATGTGGCTTGACTGTAAGCACTTCAGTCCCTTCCCTTAGCTTGACTCGGAATACATCCTTCTCTTTGATGTAGGCCTGTACAACTCCGGTCTTTCCGTTGTGTTTTTGCTTGCGGCGGCCGAGTGAGTGTAACTTCACTGCATCTCCGACTTTGATTGGCAGTGCCTCCGCCTCTTCCGCTTCTGGTACATCAGCAAGGAGATCACGACATGAAGAAGAAGTAGATGACGAGTCAAATGAAGTGTCGTTCTCCTTATCGGATTCTTGGGCTTCGAGGTTCTGCACTTTGACGGTAAGTTCTTCCCCGCCTTCACTCACCTTCACCCGGACTTGATCCTTCTCTTGGATGTACTCCTCTACAAAGGCGATCTTGCCGTTGTATTTATGCTTGAAGTGCTTAGTGAGTGCGCGTAGCTTGACTTCATCGCCGATTTTGAATGGCGCATGAACGAACTGATGTCGATACGACGAAGTGGCTGATGAGGAGAGGGAAGCAGAGGAGGAAGATGATGAGGATGGGTGGGTTGTGTCGCGCTCCAGAACCTCGGAAGCAAAATCGGAGAGGGCGGACCGGAACTCGGTGCTAGAAAGGATAGGTAGAAAGTAGGTAGATAGTTAGACGGATAGATAGATGGATAGATCGATAGATAGATAGATAGATATATTGTTAGACGGATAGATAGCTGGCTAGACCGAACTTGGCTCTAGGAAGGATAGGAAGAAAGGTAGGTAGATAGTTAGATGGGATAGATAGATAGATAATGGATAGATAGTTATGGTAGGCGGATAGATAGCTGGCTAGTTGGACACATAGATAGATAGATAGATAGATAGATAGATAGATAGATAAGATAGATAAGATAGATTAGATACAATAGATAGATAGACAGGTATGGTAGGCAGATAGATAGCTGGCTAGATTGATACATAGATAGGTAGTTAGATAGATAGATAAAAAATCACAGGCAAGGACATCCAAGCTTGAAGTTAATTCGGAGTTATGGATATGCATTGTTCTCATATTTGCACTCATCGACCTCCACTCCTCTCACCTCCCCTTTCCTCTCCTTCCTTGCTCTCTCCTACACGTTCTCAAGGCAATGCGGAGGTCTGGTGCGATGATAATAATAATAATAATAATAATAATAATAATAATAATAATAATAGTGTATCTCCTGCCAATTGCTGAGCCAAAAGGCCATGTGCATCCAGTCCTCCATTCCATAAGGAAAGTCTCCACACCAATCGGTGGAATAAAGGAAGTGACGGCATAGAACATTACTCTAGGAGCTTTATACCAATCAGCCCATGGAAAGGACCGATGGCCTATGTACTCCCTAAATAATAATAATAATAATAATAATAATAATAATAGTAATAATAATAGTAATAATAATAATAATGATAATAATAATATAATAATAATAATGATAATAATAATAATAATAATAATAATAACAATAATAATAATAATAATAATAATAATAATAGTGCTTCTCTGTCAATGGCTGATGCAAATCTGCACATGCGCCTCCATCGTCTCACCCGTGAGGGGAGTACGAAGAATTGACGATAGGCTCTAATGATACCCCCGCACGGGCAGTTCCAACACTTCCAGACGGACCGGTATGTTCAATGAAAATACTGGTGGCACCGACGGGAATCGAACTGGCGACAGGGCCCAGATGGTTTAACTTGACCACTGGGCTATCACGGTGTCCACAATAATAATAATAATAATAATAATAATAATAATAATAATAATAACAAAATAATAGGCATAGTAGTAGTAGTAGTAATCATAATAATAATAATAATAATAACAATAAGAAAAACAATAATAATAATAATAACAATAATAATAATAATAATAAGTTATAATAATAATAATAATAATAATAATAATAATAATAATAATAATAATAATAATGATAATAATAATAACTAGGGGCTGCGCCAACACCTGAAAGGATGGTTTGCAGGGGGGTTGCGCGAAGCGCACCCCCCCCCCCCCCCCCCTCTTCCCAAGGTCGCTTTTCGTCTCATTCTCACGTGCACAACTTTTATAACCTTGGAGCAAAATCAGCCATTCATTTTGGTGCCGGCAATTGCGTTTCGGGTACGTACAATTGCGAGGCTGGGGTTCCCGGGGGGAGGCACCTCTCGGTGAGCTCTCTTCGGAAATCCAACAGTTTTGTTGCCGGGTGGCACAAAACCCCTGAGATTTTAGGTTTTTGTGCCACCAGAGCTTACACTTGCGTCTGCTGGTACCCGGCAATTGAACATACCCTGTCGACGGGGAAGGGGCGGTCAGGCGGGCCCTCCTCCCCAGCTTGGCAGTTGTACGAACCCCACTCGAATTAGCCGGCACCAAAATGAATGGCTGAGAATGCTCCACAATTTTTATATTTTTCAAAAAGAGCTCATCAAAAAGTGTCAGATACACTCCCCTAACGCACATATTTGCTCAAATTCCAAAAAAAATATATCAGCATCAAGATTGAGCCTGGGACTAGCCGCCCTGCGGCCAAAATGAGCTCCCAACTCCTCCTGGTTCCCACAAATCATTATTTATCGGACAGGGGGTGAAAAATAGGTCAAAAAAGGAATTTCGGCATTCAGGACACTGCCCTATTGCAAATATTTGCGTGAATTCCAACAAAATAGCATCAGCATCAAGGTTGAGCCTGGGGCTAGCCACCCTGTCAATATGAGCTCCCAACTCCTTCTGGTTCCCACAAACCATGATTTACGGGGACAGGGGGTGCAAAAAAAGGCAAAAAAACAAGGAATTTCGGCATTCAGGACGCTCCTCTAACACAAATATTTGCGTGACTTCCAAAAAAACTGTATCAGCATCAACATCGAGTCTGGGGCTAGCCACCCTGCAAATATGCGCTCCCAACTCCCCCTGGTTCCCACAAACCATGATTTATGGGACAGCGGTGCGGAAAAGGGGGGGGGGGGCGGGGAACAATTTCCATTTTCCCCTTCACCCCAAACCCCCACCCCCTACTCCCAACACCTTTCAGGGATAATAATAATAATGATGATAACAATAATAATAATAATAATAATAATAATAATAATAATAATAGTAGTAGTAGTAGTAGTAATAATAATAATAATAATAATAATGATAATAATAATAATAATAATAATAATAATAATAATAATAATAATAGTGCTTCTCTGTCAATAGCTGATGCATTTCTGCACATGCGCCTCCATCGTCTCACCCGTGAGGGGAGTACGAAGAATTGACGATACGCTCTAATGACACCCCCGCAAGGGCAGTTCCAACACTTCCAGACGGACCGGTATGTTCAATGAAAATACTGGTCCAGACGGACCGGTATGTGCAAGTGCATACACCAAGCGCGGTTGCTAGAGCTGCCTCGAAACCCCACCCATAACAATCTGGTGTCTGCTGGGTCCTGGGCTATCAACCAGCATATGCGGAGTTTAAGATCTTTTACGCGCGCAACGACCCTCCTCCCCAGCATCTACCACCAAAGGGTTATGAGTTGGCGTCACAGTTTAACGCCTTGAGGCCATTGGGCTGAATAATAATAATAATAATAATAATAATAATAATAATAATAATAATAATAATAATAATAATAATAATAATAATAGTAATAATAAGAATAATAAGAATAATAACAATAATAATAATAGCAATAATAATAATAATAATAATAATAATAATAATAATAATAATAATAATAATAATAATAGATTTCTGGTGGGACCTGCTCAAAGCCTCTCGGTACTCCCCGCCGCCCAGCTCCGCAATCCTTTTCAACACGCTTGAGCCGCTAGATAGGCCAGACATGCAAGCGTCAGACAGAGCAACAACTGACAACGGGCGCGAACATGGAAACGTACCCCTTATCTGCACTGAACTTGACTGTCCAAATGCAGACATCTGACACACAAAGAGGCACAGCATGTGATAGTGTTCTCTGGCATAGTGCTTAAAAACAAAACAAAACAAAACAGAACAAAACAACAACAACAACAACAACAACAACAGCAACAGCAAGAACTACCTGCATATTGATCTTTTCCGGCCTGCATGATGGCGTTCACATGACTATCAGCTTGTTTGTCCTCCCCGTCAGAGAGGAAAAGAATCTTTACAGATTGCTTGGAGGTCCAGCAGTCTTTTAGCATTTGCTCGGTTTTCTTCAGAGCGTTGGCAAAGGAGGTGCCGCCGTCGGCATTCACAAGGTGCAGCTGCAGTCTGGCGATCTCATCGTCAGGGGAGACTTGCTTAAGCACCACCGTAGCGCACTTGTTAAAGGTAATTAGACTAAAGCGATCCTTGGTCGATTTCCTTTTTGCTTCCATGAATGCATCGACCTTTTCCATTACACAGCCCAGGCGACACTTTGTCCAGCCAGAACTTTCCGGAACGATATCACCCTGACCCATGGAACCTGAAATGTCGACTACAAAGACCCTGCAAAAGACCAACAAAAAAAAAACCAAACAAACAAACAAACAAACGAATGTTTCTGACCCAGACATGGGAAAAAAGGATGGTGGAGAGAAAAAGCATGTCCAGAACGGATGATCAAAAGAAAGAATACGCCTAATTAGCTTATTCGACAGCGGCGATGTCATAGCTATAACGGTAATAGCAGCGACGAAAACAAGGGGAAAAGCAAAGGAGAGAAAGGAAGAAAGGCAAAGAGAAAACAAAGAATAGATAGAAAGATAGATGATGGATGTACAAAGATGGATGGATGGATGGATAGAAAAATCGATGAACGGATATATAGATATATAGATAGATCGATAGATCGATCGATCGATAGATAGATAGATAGATAGATAAATAGATAAATAGATAGATAGATAGATAGATGGACAGGTAGATAGATATAGCGGCATACCAGTGCGTGGGGGCTTTACCAGACCCCATCTCCTGGAACTCTTGCAGCAGAGTGACGTCAGGTTTCCCGTCTAGCAACGACCGGAACCAACGCTCGGATTTCCTGTGGTACTCCAGCGAAACCGTCCCCTTTGATTTCATCTCTTCGACCAATCCGTCCACGCACTGGTCACGCGCGCGCTTCAGCACGGCAGAAATCTCTTCAGGGGTTTGCTTCTGGTCCCAGACACTAGGCTCAATGTGAAAGCTTTTGTGGAGATCCTGGGCGTTCAGGATGAGCTCGTACGACCCTTGCTTGCCCATACGGGCTGTGCGACCCTGTAAAAGGCAAAGAGGGATATAGATAGAGAGACGGAAAGAGGAAAGAAACCATACCCAGATACAGAAAGTGAGGAAGAGCAAATGAGAGAGAGAGAGAGAGAGAGATAGAGAGAGAGAGAGAGACAGAGAGAGAGAGAAAGAGAGAGAGAGAAAGAGAGGGCATGTATGTACATGTATATATATACGTAAGAAAGAAGAAGAAGAAAAAGAAGAAGAAGAAGAAGAAGAAGAAGAAGAGAACGAGAGAGAGAGAGAGAGAGAGAGAACCTTGATCTGAATCTCCTCGCTCTCTGCATCGGAGTAGAAGGTCTGGATCACGTGCACTCCCCCTGCATCATCTAACGCCTGGCTAAAGGACTTGAAGTCCACTCCGCGGCCAAATACTCGGGGCAGCAGGGTAACGGTGGTGGGGCGGCTGGCGTTGTCGAATTTGGCCTGCTTCCTAATATCGGCCGCGGTGACACTCACCACGTTGTACTCGCTTGCCAAGTACTTGACGCAGTCATCGGAGTTTTGGAACTGGACCATGGCCTCCTCGTCGCTAAAGAAGATGTACACAGCGCGATGCTTGTTGGACGTGTTGATCACATGCTTCACGTGCTCGCGGATGGTCAGGTACTGGCGGCACAGGCTCGTTTCCACTATTACTGCAGGCCCATACCTTCCATCAGCTCCGAGCATACCAAGCTTAAGCCGGCATTCGCCAAAAATCGACGGGGTGATAGTCTGGGCGCTTATCGAGTATTCTTTTCCCACGATTTCCTTCTCGTACTTGCTCATCCATTCCAATGTTCCCGTCACTCCGAGTATGCAGTCGAAATCCTTCTTTGGGCTTTCGGAGTAGGACCACGCACCGCAGCACACATTCATTCCCACGCGTTGCTTGACCGTCTGTTCGCTCAGCTTCACGCCATCAACAAGCTTGCCTTGTTCCAGCTCGTGGAAATAGGCCCATTGCGTCCGGTATCCAAAGGTCACTTCTGTGTGCACCGTTCCGAACTTATTATATCCAATGAGCACCAGCCCTTTCTTGGTCTTGGTGAGGGAATACTGCGGCTCTTTGAATTTGGGCAGCGCCGCGAGGAGGTTCTCCAGGTGGCTGTCGATGATGTGTGCCGCCCCGGGATAAACCCCTAAGAAAGTTTGCAGGTGCTTGTTCTCAAGCAAACGATCTCTGGTCAACTCTGCCTGCTCCTGGCGATGGCTCCACACGTGGTGCATAAATTCATAGAAAGAGTCATGGCTCAGACGTTCGGCTGGGATGACCGTCGATGAGAAGAAGCTGTCGGACAGAAAAACATCCACCTCGTCAATCAGGAGAACTTTGGGCATCTCCTTCAGCTCTTGAGCTTTCTGCGGCGGTTGATATCCCTTAGGATCCTTCAGAAATAGCGCGGTCAGGGACCGGACATCTGCAGTCTCCTCCAACAGCGCATCCACCATCCTCGGCAGCGTGGAGCAATTGATCTGCTCGTAGATGCCATACGCATTCCACAACGGTTCGAACGCCTTGCGGTCGCGCTCGCTAAGGTACTGCGAGTAGCATGCGTAGTACACTTTGCAGTTGAGAAGTGCAAGGATCGAAGAAACAAAGCCCAGTGTAATTGATTTGCCACCACCTGTGACGATTTGGGCCAAATGCTTCTTCATGAGCTCCTCGAAGGCTGATATGCCCACACGCTTTGAAACCCAGTGTGCAGCTCGTTTGAGGGGATCTTTCGTGGGCTGATCGAGCCCGAACAAGCGAAAGATTGTCAGAACCTGAATGACGTGGGGGTTCACAATATCGTCTTCGTTCCCAGTTTTTTGGAAGCTGTCCAAAGAGCTCAGCACTGACCAGGTGGTTACAACACGGGCCAATAGGTCGGGGATGGCGCTCCGCACCTCGGTCATGTCCTTGATCGACCCCTTCCGTAGCAGTCTGCTCGCTATGCTCTGTGTTTCCTTGATCAGAAGTTGCAAATCAACTGCGGTATGTCTCGAAAGCCCCATGTACTTGTCTTTGTACGACCCGTATTTTTCATCGTACAACCTGTAAAGCTGCCTGAGGCTGTCCTTTTCGGAGTCCGTAAGGCCTTTCCATTCCTCCAGAGCACCGTCCAGACTAATACCGATGGATCTGGTAATCTCATTCCTTCTTCTGATGAGCATGGCTTGGAATTGTGGGAACGCGTTCGCGACCTCTCGGCCGATGTCTGTTAGCTCCAGTTTGGACCCCAGCATGAACATCATGTTAAGATCCCCTAGGCCATCTCCCAGCAGACCGATCAATGTCGTGGAGCCCACCTGAAAGATGTGCCGCTGAATATCAGGGTTCTGACAGTCCTTGTGAATGCTCCACAGGTCACACAAGTATATGCTGTACCTCTCGGCCTGATCTGCTTTGTCAAGCGAGCTGAGATTGTGTGTGGCAAAACTCTTGTTTTCCTCATCGACATGACGCTGAACCATCGCAAGCAAGTCTAGCAAAGCGCTCTCCCTGGGAAGGCCGAACTCTCGGGAGTACTCCTTCATGCTTTCAAGTTCGTCCCAGCACTTGTCCATAGGCCCGAACAGCCTTGCTTTGAAGTTTGCTTGAGCTTGCCGAAATTTTTCCTCCTGTCTGCTTCTCATGCGCTGCTTTATCTCCTCGACCTTCTCTTGGAGAACATGGTGCAATTCTTGGAGATGGGTGCTTTTGCCTAAAACTTTCAGATTATCCATGATCGTAACAATATCTTTGTACGCGCGCAGCCGCATTAGCTCTGTAACCTTTTCCGTCACTCCGCTGCTTCTAATGGCACCAGTCAGGTGGTGAAAAACCTGCTTCATCCTGCCTTGTACCTCGTGCAAGCATGCAGCCTTTGATGCGATCTTGGATTCAACCAATGGCCCATCCAACAAGCTCAACCGATTGAAGAAAGCAGTTGCTTCATCCAAACGTTGAAGCCTTCTTTTTGACTTTGTCAGAGCCTTCTTGGCAAGTTTCGACACAGCCGAGACCTTGTTCAGTCCACTGCACTCCAGCAAGCCCAGCAACGCTTCTCTACGTTTGGAGTCGTGCCGAGTAAAAGCCTGATCAAGCTCGCTTTCAAGCGTATTTATCAAGCAGTTCAAGATGGTTTCGAACGGAAGTTGGCGCTCTCGCCAAGTTGCGCCTTCAGAAAGATACTCGGCTTGTTGCGAAAACCACTCCTGCTTATTCTCCAGGTTGTCAGTGGGTGAAGTTACAAAGCCACGCAAGATTTCATGGACCTTACTTAGCCACGAGCCCAGCTTCTCTACTAACTTTTTGGAGCCATGGGAATGCATTCGCCTGCAACGGCTAAGAGACCCTTCAATATATCGCATTTGGTCTTGGTTGATCCCTTCATCCACGTTCAACAGCGTCTCCCTGGCCTTGTGTATTTCCTCATCTAGCAGGGACAAACCCGCCAGACGCTCCGCTTGATTTTTCAGTGAGGTGATGACGGCGATAAAAGCTCGAAGGTTGGCTACAAACGAAGTGGCCTCGTCGAAGGATCCGCAAGCAATCAAGTTGCGTACATTTTCTTCACCCCGGGTGGAAAAGCCAGAGAGGTCCAACTGCAGCTGCTGCTCCAGATTATGCAGATCCAGCTCGGTGTCGGTGAAAACTAGACAGGCAGCTTCTTGGCAAGACTGCAGCGCGACTTGAAGCGCCCTGGCAAGGCCTCTTGACTTCTGCGGCGAGCTACTATCCACCAGGGCATAACGCAGGATGGCCTCAGGGTCCTTCTTCAGCCCTGCAGTTAAGTCCTTCAATACAGACTTTTCAAAGCATTCTTGTATGCAACGCTGCAGCAATGCGCTGATCTTGTTGGTAGTAAACGCGTTTTCTGCAGTCGAATTAGACTCGCACTTTTGCTCCGAGCTGGCAATTCGACCCAGCATTCGCCATGATCTGTCGGCTGCTCGAAAATCGAGTAAAGTAAGCTGAAGCAACACTTGCAATTCGAGGCGTTCAACTAAGTTTTGTTTTTCTCCCACAGCTTCCTGCTGGATTTTAAGTACGTCCTGTTTGTAGGTCTCTGGCAAGACAGGTAAGAAAACGCACATCCTTGCTGCGGCAGGTATGATAGCGCTGCACATATAGTCGAGGAAAACATCATCACCAAAGCGCGTAGCTTTCTTGAGGGCGTTCAGATTCTTGCGCTGTTTCACAAAGCTGCTTTTGCGGCGTCCATTTGCCATGATATCAGCAGCTTTTGCAAAAAATGTCTTTATGAGTGGCGTTGACGAGAGATCGGGAGGTGCAACGGTGCCAGAGACCTTTTCTTGCACTTGCTTAATGAGAGCGCGGAAATGTTTCACAACCTCCCAGCACAACTTGTTGTACTCGCCTTCGTCTACGCTTTGCAGAGACTGCAGAGTGGACATAGCTGCCTCATACTTGCTTGGGTTCTGGAGATACTGCTGAAATGCGTTCTTGGACTCAACTTTGGCTAGCTCATACTTCGCTTTCAGATTGGTGGCCCTCGTTTTGAAGTCAGGAGGATTATACCAGTGCTGTTGGCAGCGAGAAGCACATTCCAGGCTCTCTATCGCTTCCTTCAGCCGGGCCAGGTTGGAATCTAGCAGAGCCAAGGAGCTATGCTCTACCAGTTGCTCTTCCAGCTTGCTGCAGAGGCTCGCCCATGTAGCTTTCGGATCACCTTCGGAGAGTGAGACCGGAGGAAGGCCGAGGTCCAGCTGGGCCTGGTAAACGGAGCTTAGCTCTTTCATCCACTTAACAGCATATAACTTAGCCCCTAGGTTGCCATCACCGAAGTTCTTAGCCTTGCATTCACCTTGTTGCTGAAGATAGCGGTTCCAGTGGTCAAACATAGACTTAAAATTTGTTGTGGCTAGATGAGTCCTGGGCACCGTGTCTGCAAGCCTTGTGACTGCTGCGTACATATGTAGCGCCAAGAGCAGCTGATGAGGCTGGTTGCTTTGTTCCCGGATGAGTGAGCCTAGTTTCTGATTCATGACATCCAAGAGCTGGCAGACCCGTGAATAGACCGTCTGGTCCGCCTTCGCCAGGCAGCCAAAAGCACTGAAGAAGGTCAGATGCTGGGTCAGGGACGTGGTGCTCTCACAGCACTCGCTGTCATGAACCAGCTTCCGAAGCATGCCAATAATTCTCTCGCTGTATTTTTCAAAGCATGATGACGTTGCCTCAACCATGCGTTGGACTTTCTTCTTGTATTGCGTGTCAATGATAGCCGACGAACTCACGGCTTGAATGTCCTCCAGCGCTAGCGAAATATCGGTAGCAGTGATTGCCAGCGGAACGATGGTGCCTTGGAATGCATTCTCCAAGTGCAGCTCAGCCTCTTGGACACACTGTACACTGCTGCTGATCCTGCTCGCCACACCTGACACCACAAGATTTTGCACCTCGCAGGAGTAGGAATCCGGGTAGCTGGCTCCTATCAGGAAGTAACGCTGCAGAAGAGCCAACATTTCTGAGATGTTGGCTGGTTGCTGGCCCTCCGCCCTGGACCAGGCCCGCGTGATGCGCTCCGATAGGTTGTTGCTGTAGAGATGCAATGCTTTCCGCAGCGTGAGCGTGATCCCTTCGACATGTGATTGCTGAAGTAGCGCATGCAGCCGTGGATGCTCCAAAGCTGTCACGCTTTGAAGTTGAGACAGAAGCTGCAGCGCTGGAACCGGGGTGTAGTCCTGATGATTCTGACAACAAGAAAAGGAAAGAACCGAAAGCAGACTTTTGGAATGCAAGAAATGGACAGGTCTGATAGAGAATCGTTACAAAGTCATGCGTTATAATTACGCTTGAAGCTAACAAAGAAAACTACACGGTAATAGTATAGTATCAAGAATGTTGAGATTGATTCTCGAGTTAAAACACCCAACACAGAAGGAGAGAAAGAATGAAAAGAAAGAGAAAAATGAGAAGTAAAAAAAATGCAAGAAAGGAAAGAAAAGAAAAGAAAGAAAAAAAGAAAAGTAATAAGAACAAAAACAAAGAAAAACGAAGAAAATAAATAAACGAAGGAGGAAAAAGAAAAAGGAAAAAGAACAAGAGCAAGGAATAAAAAAGGAGAAACTAAATCTTGGGCATACTTTGAGCTTTTGGGCAGCTGCAACTAACGCCTCCGTATGCCTCAACAACGACTGGAACAGTAGCTGACGGAAGTCTTTCTCATTAGTCTTGATCTCCACTTTGGCAAGCAAGGATGCCTCATGGTCCAGGATCTGCAGACATCGCTCGAGAGTGGCGATAGGAGCTATAGGCGGTAACGGAAGCTGGGGAAGCAAAATCATCTCGTCTTGGCAGCCTTTTGCTGCGTGCTCCTATACGCAGGGGTAGCAAGGGAAAGCAAAGGAAAATGCATGCATGCAACCGTCTGAAAGCGGTGACAAGTGAACGCTAGCCAGGCAAAAACATGGACAAAACATCAGACCTGCCGGTTAGGAATCAAAGCTTCGATCGCACATTCCCCAAGGCGCCTCATATCAGCATGGAAGACTTGCAATTTATCTCTGCAGGACGGATGCACGTAATTGTAGCTTTGTGCTACATGACTCACACAGCTTGACTTGGCAAGGTATTCTTCTACCCTTTTGATCGCATCTACCTTTTTCAAGATGATACTTGCTGCGTCTTGGAACAATTTAACCGGTACCTTTACCTTGGCTTTCTCTTGCTCTTGGCACCACGTATGATTGGCGTCATTTGCAAAATTCCTGATGGTATCTTCGATATCGTCCTTGCATTGGACCAGCCAACCACAGGTCAGATCAAGCAAGTCGGGCGCATCTACAAGCTGTTTGAAGATCTCCACGGCGGTGAGCTTTCTCCACTGGTTTAGCAACTTCACGACGTTGCCGTAGTCAAGATCATCGCGTGCGGTCGTGCTCTGTTCGAGAAGGCTTGTGACATGCTCTCTGATCAACCTCTTGCAATTCTCCTGCGTTTCCATTAAATCCTTGAGCTTCAACCCCACCGCCAGAGATTCAATCTTTCTATAGTGGAGGGAGGCCGAGAAATACTGGTGCAGGTTTAGATCCTCCTTCAGATCTATTTCGGAGCTTAGACATTCATGCTCCAAAATATTCCTTTGGCTACTGGTCAAAGGAAGGTTCAGCTGATACTTGTCACAGGATAAAGGCGGTAAGTCTTCAATCATTTTGCAGTATACGTGCGGCTGGATGGCCAATGGGTCCAGCGTGATTTCCTTGAGTTCTGTCTTCTCAACGACCAATCCAAACTCGTATATCCTTTCAACAAATTGTTTTTCATTTTCAGTCGACGTGTCCGACTCCGCGATACCTTCTAGCACATCCCAAAACCCGTTTGGAACACCGGCGCCAGGCTGTACTTTGGTGACGAAGAAGGCGAAAGATTTAAGAGGGACGTCCAAATCGTCAAAAAGCTTCGACAGAATCCTTACCGGAGTCTTTATCAGCCTGCCTTTCCCGGCGTGGCTGTGGCTAGATAGGTAGATAGATAGATTTGTAAGTATGTAGATAGGTAGATAGGTAGATAGGTAGATAGGTAGGTAGGTAGGTAGATAGACAAATAGGTAGATAGATAGGCAGATAGGTAGATAGGTCGACACCCGTCGAACAGTAGTAGAAATCTTGCGGATCTGGAGTTGAGCAGCAAGGATCGCAGGCCGGCTGCCATAGCAATGTCATACGTGTCTCCCTCCGAGTCCTCGAAACCAGGCGAGTCGCACAAAGAAAAAGGCAAATCCTTGCAATCATAGACGTTGAAGGAGCGCGTCTGGCTATGCACTGCGCTGGCGCCGATCTTGAAGCCTAGGTTGACGGGCAAATAGATGGCATACACATACATGGATAGATAAATACACATTGACATATAGATAGATAGGTAGATAGACGAGAAACGAAATACAGAAATGGATGATAGCTGGATAGATAGATAGATACATGGATAGGTAGGTAGATAGGTAGATTGCCATTGGCAGACCCGTGAGCTCTTCCTCGGCGACAATTCGAGCCTTATGGGGTGTGGACAGCGAGTCTTGCAACTGCCCAGGCCGACGTCTGCGGCCTGGAGTGCCCCCGGGCTGCAACGTGGCATCTTCCACCACCTCCTTTATCTTCTTACCCGCCAAGTAATTGATGGTGGTCGATTTGCCAGCATCTGGCGGGATAGAAGACAAGCACGAAACAAGTAAGACATAAAGTGTATAGGCTATCACATCCGGCAAAAACATCAGAAAGAAACAGCATGGTTGGCTTGGTCGAGAGATGCGTACCGGTCACACCTAACAAGATGACTAAGTCCTTGTCTTTCGAATCCTGGAGGTTTTGCTGGGCCAGCAGATCGATCAGCAGTTGCAGGTGGACACCTTCTGTGCCATGGTCGGCTGGCCTGTCCACCGGCTTGTCTACTTGTTGGGCCATCAGCTGCTCCACTTCCTCCTCCTGAGTAGCCATCTACATTGCATAATCATCATGGCAAAGTAGATACGAGCTTAGAGCGATTGCGTATTTAAAATAATTGTTGAAGCCAAGCATATAGTGCGCCAGTCCACCTCACAGACACCCTGTATTTTTGGGAAGAAATGACTGATGAGTGGTCCCATTTCCAACCAGATAGATAGGCAGATATGTAGGTTGATAGACAGACTGCAGACACAGAAAGATAGACAGACAACGGATAGATAGATAGTGTTTAGATAGATAGTTAGATAGATTGATCGACAGATAGGTAAATAGAGAAATAGATAGATACCCCAAAGTCATCACTAGCTGTGGCTACCTGCTCTGCATCTTCAAGAACTACGTTCGCCCCTGCAGACAGTTCCGCTTCGTACTTCTGCTGTGCTTGCTCCAGGAGCTCTTCCGCACGACCCAGCCAGCAGCCCAGGGGATCTGCTTCATCCCTCTTCTTTTCCCCTGCCTCCTCCTCTTTGCTCTCGTTGTCGGGCAGGTGTTCTTGCCTACGCCGTTTCCTGGCCCCGGTTTCCTCGCTCCCCTCCTTGCGCCTCCTCACTCGCCTCCTTCCTATCTCCTGCTCCTTCATCCCATCGGCCTCCCCCAAATCCTTGCTGTCTTTCCCATCTCTCTCCTCTTGCTTAGCTCCTCCCCTGTGCATGCTCGTTGGTTCTAAGCAAAAAGATGAAACGCCCTTCTCACAGTCGTTGTCGTTTTTCTGATTCTTCGTTCTTCCTTCCCAGTGCCTTTCGGTATCCGCCTCCTCACTGTCCTGCCTTTGCCTCTTTTTGCTCAGTTCTTGCTTGAGATCCTCCTCTTTGCCCTGTGAACTTAGCTGCCCAGGGCCCGGGGCATCTGCTGCAGTAACAGGAGCTTCGATGCCGATGTTGCCATCAAGCTTGAGCGGCTCGTGGACATGATGCTGTTGGTGAACATAAGAAGCAGCGAACGGAGAAGCAGACGACGATGGCTCCAGATGCGATGGCTTTTGCTTCGAGTACCCGTCGCTGATCAACGACGTGTAGGACTGCTGTATCCCTGTTTTAGTTAGTAGTAGAAGTAGTAGAAGTAGTAGTAGTAGTAGTAGTAGTAGTAGTAGTAGTAGTAGTAGTAGTAGCAGGAGCAGCAGGAACAGTAGTAGTAGCAGCAGCAGCAGCAGTACTACAAGTAGTAGTAGTAGTAGTAGTAGTAGTAGTAGTAGTAGTAGTAGTAGTTCACAACGCAAAAAAGAGAAGCAAAGAATCGCATCAATAAGGGAGCAGGAGTACAAGAAGAAGAAAGAAGAAGAAGAAGAAGAAGAAGAAGAAGAAGAAGAAGAAGAAGAAGAAAGAAGAAGGAAAAAAAAAAAAAAAAAAAAAAAAGAAGAAGAAGAAGAAGAAGAAGAAAGAAGAAGAAAAAAAAAAAAAAAAAAGAAGAAGAAGAAGAAGAAGAAGAAGAAGAAGAAGAAGAAGAAGAAGAAGAAGAAAAGGGAGGAGGATGGAAAAGGGAGATTATCTACTCCTAGCAGCATCCTGTAACTAGGAATCTTCCTTGTCCGGCACTATTTCATGCGAGTCTGTGAGCTGCATGGATGAGGACTCACTAGCATCGGTTGGAATATCTTTTACATCTTCCATCCGCCCCTGGTTGCACAAGTCCGCGACGCCATCAGCAGTGTCCTGATCTACAAAAAGCAGGAAGAGGAAGAGATGTAAGAAGGAGGAGGAGAAGAAGAAAAGAAAAAACCAGCTCCAGTAGCAGTAGTAGTAGAAGTAAAAGTAATAATAATAATAATAATAATAATAATACTATATCTGAGGCGTACTGATGCAGCTAATGGCATATCCTCAACGGACATAAGCCTCCAATACCCTTGTTCGAGGTCCTCCACCCCCCCCCGTGTCAGTCTCTCGCCTGATGATCGGGGCCACCGATGGAGCTCCTGAGGGCAAGACTGCACTAAGCCGAGGTTATTCCGCAGTCCCAGCAACCTCTTGCAAGACGTCACCGAATGTGCAAGTGCATACACCAAGCGCGGTTGCTAGAGCTGCCTCGAAACCCCACCCATAACAATCTGGTGTCTGCTGGGTCCTGGGCTATCAACCAGCATATGCGGAGTTTAAGATCTTTTACGCGCGCAACGACCCTCCTCCCCAGCATCTACCACCAAAGGGTTATGAGTTGGCGTCACAGTTTAACGCCTTGAGGCCATTGGGCTGGAACTCTGTTTAGCAAGTGTGACTAGGTTTTTTCATCGGGATTTCCCTCAAATATGTCACAGTCAACACTCCAAGGCAGATTTAATAATAATAATAATAATAATAATAATAATAATAATAATAATAATAATAATAATAATAATAATAATAATAATAATAATATATCTGAGGCGTACTGATGCAGCTAATGGCATATCCTCAACGGACATAAGCCTCCAATACCCTTGTTCGAGGTCCTCCACCCCCCCGTGTCAGTCTCTCGCCTGATGATCGGGGCCACCGATGGAGCTCCTGAGGGCAAGACTGCACTAAGCCGAGGTTATTCCGCAGTCCCAGCAACCTCTTGCAAGACGTCACCGAATGTGCAAGTGCATACACCAAGCGCGGTTGCTAGAGCTGCCTCGAAACCCCACCCATAACAATCTGGTGTCTGCTGGGTCCTGGGCTATCAACCAG
>WBZZ01000985.1:80000-102500 GCA_019918135.1 Paulinella micropora | reverse complement strand
AACACACACACACACACACACACACACACACACACACAGTCACACACACACACACACACACACACAGTCACACACACACACACACACACACACACACACACACACACACACACAAACACACACACACACACACACAGTCACACACACACACACACACACACACACAAAGTTTCACACAAGACACAAGATAATATCCCAACGGGGACTACCACGGGGGCTATGTCATTTGCAGAAAACTTTGATGTATCATTCTTTTTATAAAAATCAATTCTCGTTCTGCTGTACAACTATTGACGCAAATCAGGGCTGAACTACTTGAGTACTCTTACATGTGCATGGAACAATAACAGCATTATGCTTCCTTCAAGTATATTCAAGTCTCAATCATGTAGATGTTGATGAAATTAGGTTAGGTTGTCGGAACTTCAAGTCTCAATCGTGTCAGAAAGATGTTGAGAGTTGCTCGCAAGAATACCGTTGTATTCGCATATTTGCTTGTCACCGCAAAAGCCGTGGAATAAAACAATTTTTACCAGTCTGAAGACTCCCTGCATGTTTACAGTAACAGCAACATTTATCATACCTTTGCCTTTTGCGTTAATTTATCGTCCAAGTGATTTCGTTTCAGGCGACTCGGTTGTTGAACACAGATTGCTGGTAGACTGCTGGTCGTTTAATTTTTTTTGAATCCTGCCTTTTTGTCAATATATATATATATATGACTTATAGCGAAGCTATGATTCACCGCTAATCGATGCAATACGAGAAGATAATTACACTTTTCATAGGGTCATTTTTAGGAAAAATGCACTCTATGATAGTGAAAAGTGTCTTAACAGACCAAAATCTCCAAAAATCAGCAAACAAGAGGAAATCAAGACGAAATCAAAAAGGAAACGAAATTTAAATATTAATCATTTAATTATTTATCATTTAATTATTTATCATTTAATTAATTATCATCTAAAAAATATAATAACAACTATATAGAACTAATAGAAATGGTGTTCATCGGAACGAAAGTCGTCGGGGTGACATTTGAGGGGAGACAAAATAATTTAATATATCTCATTCGCAATCCAAGAACGAATGTTTATATAGTGAAAGAACCGAATAATCAATTTGACAAAAATGCTATTAAAGTTGAAACAAGTGATGGAAAACATTTGGGTTATGTGGCGAAAGAACTAGCAAAAGAAATAAACGAGAAACTACCAGAAAAACGAAAAGTTCATTATAAAGTATATGGTGGCGGTCTAGGTAAGAATTACGGAATGGAGATAACAGTTCAAGTAAAACAATAAGAATTAATTTTTAATTTATATAATTATGATTATTATTATATAACAATATACATATAGAGTTTTGGTGAAGCTTTTTCAAAAGGTTCTATGCAGTCACAAAGCGGACCAGTCTGCTCTGTAAAGTTAGGGCGACCTGCTAAATATACATCTGATGAAGAAAAGAAAAAAAACTCATTACGAGGCTTCAAGAAGATATGTCTTAAAAAACCCAGAAATGTATAGAAAGGCTGGTGTTTCATATTATGAAAGGAATAAAGAAGCAATATCGGCGAAAAGGAAGGAGCGATATGCGATGAAAAAGAAACAAAAAATGGAAAGTGTTGTAGAAGTTGAAATACGGTAAAACTAATTACAATTACAATTAATTATTTTTCCAATAAATTTTTTTTACATTTATATAATTATCATCTAAACAAATATTACAACTATAATATAAATCATTAGGATTAATTCCAAACCAAAAATCTATTCCATAATATACCTCATACAAAATGTCATACAAGCCACCTCTACCACCAAGACCGAACAAGAAGAATGTGGAACTATTACAAGCGAAGGCTAAGCTGAGAAGGGTTGAAACGAAAGATAAAAGAAACCGCCAGGACCTTTTATCTAACATTCGTAGTAATACAAGGGTTAATCTCCGCGAGGCTAAGACTAGGGAAGCGAAGAGACGAGAGTTTAGAGCAAACGAGTACGAAGTTAGGAGGGATAATCGGCTGAACTCTCTCACATTCAAATTTAGGGACTTAGATATAAGCTTCTACGATACAGACACATTGGAAGAGAAGGTATTGATACCCGCTATAAGATATGCCAGAAGGGAAGGTATGACGAGTAATGCGGATGTCAATATATCTATAACATACTCCACAGCTCCTGCTAATGAGCGATACGACCACTATCTAAAAAAGAAAAGTTTTAATTCATTTCAACTCCGCCAATACGATACCGTATTTATGGATGCTCTGAACGAGTTCAACATAATCAATATTGAAGCCAGCGATAGAGGATATGAAAGAAACATAAGATATGTGGAAATAACCATAGTTCAAGAAAACGGTGGAGAATGCTATGAAGGAAAAACCGAAAAGAGGGAGAAGGTTGAAGAAGGTAGAAAGATATCACCACCCAGCAAAAATAACAACTGTCTATTCTTCTTATGTAAGGATATTCTAAATATTCAACCGATGAATAAGAACCGCTGTAATATTGTCAGAGCCGAATTCAACCTTCCGCCAAACTCCCCTATACCATTTTCAATAGCAGTCCAAATATTGAAAAAATATACGAAGGAAGGGAAAACATATGAAATAACGGACCACATTATGAAGGAAACAGTCAGCACAAATGAAGAAGGACAAGAACCTGACAAACTAATCTTTTTGGAGAATAACCACTATTACGGATTGGTTAAGCAATTCAAGAAGCGGTGCGAAGACTGCTTAAAGTTATATTTGAACAAACATAAATGTAATCTCAACAGGAAAAAATTTACTGATATTAGATTGAAGAAGAATGGCAAAAGACATTTAATAACTAAACTACACACAAAAGAAAAAATAAATAACGACCAAGTTCTCCATTACGATTTGGAAACATTTAGAAATAAAACCATCGCGGTCGGATACGATATCCACGACTGCTACATAGTCGGATATACTCAGGGGTCTGAGGGTTTCAAATACATAGCTGGTAAAGATTGTGTCAGCCAATTCGTAGACCTACTAATTAAACGAGGCGAGAAGACAAAATCAGGATGGGTGCCGAAGGATAAAAAGGACAAACCGCCCGTTCTATATGTTAATGGTTTTAATGGAGCGAACTTTGACCACTACTTCATACACCAAGAATTAATCAGAAGGGGTATTAAGATTAAGTCTTCAAAAATTAATAACTGCTCTATTATCTGCTTAGAGTTTGAAAATGTTAAGATGTGGGATATGTGTAAGCATACACAAGGAAGTCTTAAAGCAAATCTTGAAAGTATGGGGTGCGAAATCCTAAAAGGAGACTTTGACCACGAGCAAGCCCGCAGATGGGAAGATATGGAAGAAAAGATGAAGCAAGACTGTTTGGCTTATCTAAGGAATGATGTTATGGGTTTGAAGGAATTATACGATAAGTTAAACACAACGATATTTACAGCTCATAAGGTCAATCTAACTTCATATATTTCAACTTCAAGTCTAGCTTTTAACATATGGAAAAAATATGTAGACGGTAAATATGAGGTGAGACTTCCAACGGTGGAGCAGGAAAGAGCATTTAGAAAAGCCATTATCGGCGGAAGGACTTACCCATCTAAGAGGCGGTTTATTTCTAAGCAGTATGAAAGATACCTAAAAAAAGAAATCACCTTTGACGAAATAATAGACTACCTAGTAGATGCGGATGTCGTATCTTTGTATCCAACCGCGATGTTATTAGCTTTTATGGTGGGCGATATACTGGAAACAATCGGACCATTTGACCCGCGAAACCTTCAAATCGGTATTTACAACCTTGACTACATCTCACCAAAAAACATATTACATTCAAGGATTGGACAGAGAGACAAAATGGGGTCTCTTAAATGGCGACTAGAAGATATGAAGGACCAATGGCTGACGAGTGTAGATATTGAGGATATGGTAGCCGAAGGTTATACGGTCCACATTCATAAAGGATACTACACAGTCAAATCTGAATGTGTTTTCAAACAATACATAGACGATATGTTCAAAGCGAAGGAAAATGCGGAGAAAGGTAGCCCGCAATATTTGCTCGCCAAGTTATTTATGAATAGTCTATACGGTAAGATGATACAACGACCTATACCTTCAATAACAACATATATACAAACTAATGAAGATTACTGGAAATTCTGGAATAGCAATCAAATAACTGACATAGTTAAATTTACGGACCAACAAGGAAAAGATTTATGGCACATATCGGGCTTACCTCGCAATCCAATTTTATTAGAGAGTAGCATAACCAAGCCTTCACACTATGGGGCATTCATTCTAGCATTACAGCCGTCGTATTATGTATAAGTATATTAAGGAAGCCAACCCGAACGGAACCATTGAAGACGACTTTTACTACACCGACACAGACAGCTTACAAATCCACGCGAGATGTGCCAAGTATGTAAAGAATATGGGTAATAAAAATTGGGTGGTATTGGAGACGATTTAGGCGATGGATGTAAGATTATAAAAGGTGTGTGGATAGCACCGAAACTTTATATGTTAGAATTCACAACGAAGGATTCCTTTACGGAAGGAATGACCAAGAACGACTTAAAACATATTTCAAAAGGAGTTAAAATAGTGTCTGAAAATGGAGTTAAAAGATATTTCCATTTTAGGGGTAAAGGCTTAGATGCTAATCAGCTAAACTATGATACATTTGATAAGATGGACAAAGGCGGTAGCATTGAAAATGTAAAGGGCTTTCAAATGAAAAAAATACACATCGATAGAAACAGCAAACAACAACAAGTCCCACATTTTAGCATTTTACATATGACTAATGTTAACAAACAAGTTAATGAGAATAAATGGGCGGGCCGTAAGTTCATTAACAATAACGACAGCATCCCGCTCGGCTTCCACATTCGCGGTTGAATTATAAATAAATTTTGTTGGCTCCTTTACCTTTGAAGCTCCTAATTGTATGAATTCCTTTTTTTGGTTTGACTAATTTAGTATTTACAGCCGTAGCACCCATTAACGATACGGGGTCAAATGCGGTTCGGTAATTCGTAGTTAGCTTCGCAGTCTTCGCCCGCTTACCTTTTGGATTAACTTTCACCGCCACTCGGTCAATTACTCCTTCAATGAGGTCTTTTGTGCTACTACCTTTATTGTATGTGGTAGCCTTTACACCAGTCTGTCGGCTCAGGTCTTTTGCTATTGTTCCACCTAACGAATGACCCGTTAGCTCTACATTATCCTTACCATATTTCTTTATGACTTCATTAACCAACTTCTGTTCTTCTTTGTATCTCGGTGTTCTTTTTAATACTCCTTTTACTAATGCAACATCGGTTAGCAAGTCTCGCTTATCCGCACTTCCTCTAAATGCTACTATTGCTTTGCCATCTTTTTCATACACAGTTGATTTTTCTTTGCTAGCGACTGGCTTCCATCCGTCAGCTCCCTTTCTCTCCGACGAAGACAAATAGACATCCTCCGATAACTCAGCACTTCCACCCTTTTGCTTTCTGTATTCCTTACCAGCCTTTTTCAATGCCTCACCATAGCTTATATTATGCTTAGCTGAGTAAGATTTAACAAAGACAATCCATTCGCTCATTGTGTATTCTATATTAATTATTTATTTTTTATTTTTATATTACCCTATATATACCACCCTACTATGGCCACCCTAACAAGACTGTGCGAGAAGTTCCAAAAACTTTCCATTGAAGGCGAAAAAAAATCCTTTTCGTTGGAAGATGTCCAAAAGGTAATACACGACGAAATAAAAGCGATTGAAGAAATGAGAAATACACAACCGAAGGACACTTTTCAATTCGGCAAATACCGCGGAAAGAAGTTTGAAGACATCGCAAAGATTGACAAGCCATATATTGAATGGTTAATTAAACAACCATGGTGTAGGACCAGAGATGAATTGAAGAAGTATTTGTAAAATCTTTTGAATTTTTTTTTGCTTCACTGATCTTCAATAAAATTAACGATAACACTCACATTTCCTCCATTCGCAACAGTAGATACAGACTTTTGTAAAAATGTTAGATTTTCGCCAGGTGAGAGTTGAATGTCGTAAGTTCGCAGGTCAATAAGCTGGCTTGAAGTAGCATTAACATACAGTTTAAGGATGACATCCGTTATAGTGGCACCGCCAACGGCCGTCGCAGCGGTGTCCTTTGATACCATTGAAGTTTTGGTATCAATATCCGCGAAGTTCTCCGCCGTAAGTGTTCCAGTTGTTTTCACAATCCGCACTATATTAACTTTGGTGTCTTCGTTTGATATGCTCACGAGAGAGGGATAAACAATTGAATAATTGGTCACACCATTAAAAGTTGTTTTATTTTTTATGCTAATAATTGGGCTTTCCGTTGTGCTCGCTGGCTCACTACCTTCCGCTTCGTTTGATATACTTGAATTAATAGTGTTGGTGCCCTCAATAAACATACTACAACTGGCTGTTTTCAATGTTTGATTAGCATTACCAGTTCCATAATTTCTGATACAAGCCGAAAAAGGTAGGGTTGTATTTGAAAGACTAACACCCACATTCGCATTCGCATACCTAATTGTATGAACCAGCTGAAATTCTCCACTTGATGGATTTTCTATGTAGAACCTTATAGCACCAAAGCCAAGATATTGAAATTTAATCTGGAATACATTACCTTTGGACCAGTCTAAGGCAGGCATAATTTTAGTTCCATCACACGGGTCATCCCAGTTCGCCTGTGCGATAAGTGTCGGCACCCCACCTTTAACACTGGCAATATTCATACCAGTCGCTCTTATTTTGTAAAAATAGAAGCCATTAGTAAAATCACTTTCACCTATTCCGATATATGAATTGTAGTCTTTCGTTTCATCAGTGGCCCATAAAGCAGTAAATCGTGTTAGAACTCCCATTCCAGTTCTGTATTTAATTCTTTTTTTACTCGTCAATACAGCATTCGCGGTCGTCTTCACATCTGTTTTAAGTTCGGCCATATTCGCATTAAATGAAATGGTAGCATCAGTTTGAGCTGTTGTCCATATTCGTGTATTGATAGTGTATGGGAAAATCTCTTGTAATACTGGTGTTAATTGACCGACCAATGCTTCACCAAAGGCAGTTTTCATACTATTGGTTTCAACATTGCCGTCGTAACCGACTTTGACATTTATGAAGTCTCCGTCAGGGTCTTGTGCTATCAAGTTTCGCTGATGGCTCATTGTAGGTGCTTTTTTTTCAAAAAAACCACCTACGACCTCAAAAAAATGTTTTGTTAGAGTTCCTATATTATCAAAAAAAATAAATAATCTATCAAAATTAATTATCACTTCACTGGCGGGGTTATAGGGGGAGCAGGCCCCTATTTAGGTCCTAGTAATGGTGCCGTTTCTGACATTTACTTCTTGCTGAGTGACGACAAATGTGTAATGATTGGCAGCAATATTCGCAGTGGTAGCAATAAACTCCCATCGTCGCTCGGTGTCTAGGGATAGTCCGCTGATTTCGTTTTGGTCCTTGCTCCACAGTGGGCGAGTATTGTCAAAGCTATCGCACCAAACCCAGTTGTATTGATAAACATTGCTATTCATCAAAGAAGAGCCTTCCAACTTCGGTTTAAGATACATATAGTCTTCTAGTTTTCCAGTTTGACAATCAACATTGAATTCTTGAAGTCGTGCTCCGTCTAGTGTAGTATAAAAAGTTTGGACCTTAGAACCGAGCAGGTTGCTATTGTCGTAGGCAGTGTTCTTATTTTCGGTTGTGTTGAAAACAGAGTGATAAATTTTCTTAATTCGCCGTCCGTGGCCTCTGTCAAATATAAGGATAACATTTTGAGAAGTTGAAGCCACTCCGACAGTATTTTTATACAAATAAGAATAATCAATGTTGAAGCTCATACCTTCGGGGCTCATAATCTTCTGTTGAATTGATTGAACGACATCTGGGTTAGTTTCAACAGTTAAGAACAGGCTGAGATTAGTAATAGTAACATTTGAATCCGCCACCGCAACAGTGCCACCACCAGTAGAAAGAGCATCATTGTTATAATAAAAGATTTTGGGTGTCTGTTGCCAAACAATCCGCAAAGTCAAAATTTCTGGAAACATAATAGTTTTATCCAGAGCGAAAATAGTATTGTAAAGCATTCCAAGATTAATCTTGACATTAACACTCGGGCTGGCATTGTTAATAGTTCCAGCTGAAAAATACTTAGCCTCATTAAAAGCAACATTAACGAACTTACTTGTGCCAGTCTCATTCGCAATAAGGGTATCATCGTGTCGGCGAGCATTTGTGGTGGGCTGTGCCATCCAAGCCTTTAAGGCGGCCTGAACCTGAGCCTTAGCAACATCAATACCAGTATCAATCTGCCCCGCCGCATTTCCTGCTATTGCCGAAGCGGCCAAGGCTGTTTGTAAGGCGGCCAACCTTGTAGCATCGCTAGCGGGTTGAAATGTAGTTGTAGCATTACACTTTTGAAGCATACAACCAGCTCCACTTCCATTGTCGTGGTTTTCCAAAGCTAGTAAATCATCAATGGAGGTTTCGGGTTTCCAAATCATCTTAGTGATATTTCCGACTTCATTAATGTCGCAAAGGTAAACACCACCTCTCGTAATCAATTGTATCTGCCTAATTGGGGCCAGGCAATCCATAAAGCATTTATTGTAGTTCGCCGCCTTCGCATCTGGGGCATAATTAAAACTCAAAACAGAGCGAGCTAAGTTAAACGGGCGACTGATAAGGTCAAAGTTGCTTTCCTGTCCTCCTGCGGTAGAAACAGTGACAGTAATAGAACCCTCGCGAGGGGTGAGCTTATTCAAACGATGAGAAACACTGATGTAGTCAGTCCTGCTAAAATCTAGTTCGCCTCCGTGTTGTGTAGGCATTTCGTGTAAGTGCTTTGTAGGGACACCCTACGACCCGAAGTTTTTGGTGAAGCTTTTTCAAAAGGTTCTATATTGTAATATGAGAAAAAAATAAATAAATAATTCAAAAATACATTACTAACCTCCTGCGGGGTTTTTGCGAGCAAAAAGCTCAACTCGTTGAGCCTGTATAGGGGGAGCAGGCCCCTATCTAGATTTCAACAAATTAAAAAATGATGTAAATAAATTAAAATAATTCGTCTCGCGATAAATCAACAATGTCATTACAATACCTAACCCGTTGAGATTAACTGGCTGGTCGTTTTCGTCAGTCAAGTAAAACCGATACACATTGCTTGAACTAGTAGATAGCCGTTTTCCGTATTCACTACCAGAGCCGTCGTAGATAACAGAGCCGAACGGGATTTCATTCGCTGTGTATATTTCCTGTAATACGTGATTATCGCCTTCGCCTACTAAATCTGACTGTAAATACAATGTTTTTTCGCCAGTCAAGATTATGACATTCGGCGACCTAATGGTATTATTAGCAAAGAAATATGTTGAGTCGCGGTCAAAACCCATTACTTCGTGAATACGAGTTTCGGTGTCAAATATAAACCGCGGTTGGATGCCTCCGTTATTCGCTACGGTAAATAATAGCTTGCAGTCTTCTGGGTCGGTGTTGGTATTATTACTAGATACCACATAAGTATAGTCATTGGGGCTGTCTGCGGTTAGCACCTCGGCCAGTTTATTTTTTAAGTTATTCATCGTGTAGTTTCCTTCGGGTATCGTAATCAGAGCCTCAAATCCATCTTCACTCAGAGTAAAAGTATTATAGGGGCTCGCCACAGAGTAATACGACTTCGGCACATAGATATGTAAAATTTTACAATGGGTAGGATTATCTAGCGATTTCATATCAATGGAGTGAGTGAAATCACTGTCCGTGCCGTTTATCCTATTTTTGCTGTTGACATAGTAAATGTTAGAGCTCCTGCCTCCTCTATATTCCATAGTAAGTGCTTTTTTTCAAAAACCACTTACAATCTCAAAAACTATATATTGGAAAATATATTTTTATTTTACTGGCGGGGTCTAAATGAATGTATCAAAGCCGTAGCCGTTCTGTGCTTTCAATTCCTCAGCTTCTTTTTCTTTTAAGTCAGTCCAACCGCTAGCAAATTTAAAGCGGTTCCCTTTTGCTCGTTCAAGTAAAAACCTAATACTATGCCACCCGCAGGTTGTGCTCGTATCACTTTGGTTTTTAACCTGATTGACCTTCATAAGCAGGTATGTGTTCGGCTTACTCTTTTCAATAAGCTGTTTCATTTGGTGTAGAAATAGCTCGGTCGGCTTATACAAAGCGAGTGGGTCGTAGATTTCAATAGTGTCGTCTTTAATGGTGTCAATCCAAACACCAATCCAATGTGAGCCTGGTTGGCTAGACTTATCTAAATTCATTATAAATCCATACTTCTTTCTTTTTTCTGGTTTCAGTTTGTTTATTTCGTCGCTGGCTACTGTTCCCAAATACCATTCGTGCTTTTTCATAATGTTGTCTATTTCGTCCGTCATTAGCCCTCTACCTTCCCCCGCTAAGTTCGCTGGTAGTTTTTGTTGCTCTTCTGGGGGTGGTTGTTGCTCTTCTGCTGGTGGTTGTTGTTGTGGTTGCTCTTCTGTTGGTGTTGGTTGTTGCTCTTCTGTTGGCTGTTCCTCGGTTGGTTGAATACCGAGAGTATTTGAAACTTGATTTTTAATATTTGGGTCGCTTCTCATTTCAGATACTAAGTTATTTACATAATCCTTCTTCTTCATTTTTTTCCTGTATTTGCCCTTCTTCAAATATTTCTTAATTTTTGCTATCGTTAAAAGTTTGTGTATTAATTCCTCCATCGTTTTTGCCCCAGCACCCGTTTGGTTTATTCCCAAATAATCAGCGAGTTTCTTTCTCATTGCATTCTGGTCTATTCCTAAATCAATACCTTCATCTACTATAACTTGTGCCATACCCGCTGTCGTGTGTTTTCCTTTAACTTTTTTTGGCGGTGGTTTGCCCCGAGCTTTCATTTCTTTTTCCAAAGCAGGGCCCAAAGTTTTGGGTATGTCCAATTTTGGATACTTGTAATCATTTCTTAAACCTGCGGATATGTATGATATTTTATCTTTAATTTCAAAGTGTTTAGCTTTGGCCTCCGCTTGCTTTTTTTCTTGTTCTAATTCTTTTTTGTATTGTTCAGCCAGTTCTTTCTGCTCATCTGCTGATTGGGCATCGGCTATCGCTTTCTCTATTCCTGTGCCAAGTTTGATAAATTCTGTTTTGCTCAAACTTTTAATAAATTTAGTTGTAAAGCCAGCTTTCTTCATTAATTCAATGTATTTTTCTTTTAATTCTGTTTCAGCCTTTTTCTCTTCTTTTGTTTTCAATGGCATCTGTTTTTCTTCTGGTGCTTGGGGTGCTTGTGGTGCTTGTGGTGCTTGGGGTGGTGCTTGGGGTGGTGCTTGTGGTGGTCCTAGTTGTGGTGCTTGTGGTGGGCCTAGTTGTGGTGCTTGTGGTGGTGCTTGTATGTATTGCGGTTGGAAAGGCGGTAATAACATCAAATTGTTTTTTCTATCTTGTTCAAATTTTACATCCTCTATAAGTTTTTGCTCTCTGTTCGCCTCCCTTATCAATTCTTCTTGTCTTTCTTTAATGTCAGCATTCTCCTTCCTCTCCATTCTTTTCTTTCATCTTCTGCCTGTTCTTTTAACTTCTTTTCCTTTTCTTCCTGCACGTGTATTAGTTCATATTTTTTCAGCAGGTTGTTTTGTATCTGGTTGCGGTTCTCGTGTTCAAGGCGATTGAATTCGGACTTGATTATTCGCTCCTTCGTCTTTCGTGTTTTCTTCGCTTTATTGTCCCCTTTCATATATTTCAAAAAAAGTTTAACGATTTGAAGTGTTGAAAGGTCATTCGTTTTCTCGCCAAAGTTGAGATATGCTCGTTTCGTCGCACGTGTGCGAACGCCTCGCTTGCGAGGCTCCCCTTTTACTTTGATATATGGTCGGCCATCTTTGGTTCTGTATATCCTTGGCGGTCGTTGTTTTCGCGGTTTTTTTACAACCATCGTATATGTTAGACAAAAAATAATAACATAATTTACATTTGTGATTGGGGTTTACCGAAACTTGACTGCTCCACCTCGTTGCTTACCGTATCCTTGTTTCGCCGCAGCCTTTGCTACACGGTCAGCATAAGGCACTCCTACATCGCTCAGAAAAGTAGCACCCCTTGAAATCAATTGGTTCTTCTTGATAAACCTATTAGCATCCAATATCGCTTGTCCGACTTTTTTCCAGTTGACCTTCCCTCCTGTTTGTTTCTTTTTTGATTTTCCTTTCCCTCCTGCTTGTGGCATACTGGGATTGTAGCTGATGTTATAACCTGATGGACTACTGATAATAACTGGTGATGTTGGCATGCAGAGACTCCGCCTCCGCACCTCCGGTTTTGGTGAAGCTTTTTCAAAAGGTTCCTATATATAGTTCTGAAAAAAATAAATAATAAAATTACTTAAATCGAATATTGAAGTTCTTTCGTAATTCATCAGACACCGCATCCACATACACAAAGTTAAATCGTTCTTTCGTCGCCTCGTGATATCTGTTTAGGAAGTAATCAAACTCATATCCAAGGTCTAAATGTTTATATACAAGTTCCATTTTATCCACACTTTGACCTGGAAAGATTAAAATGTAGTCTAATTGTTTTATCGCCTCAGGTCTAAGGTCTTGTAGGTATTGCGAGCTCATAATCACCTTTGACTTGTAGTGTCTATTTTTTTTACATAAATCGCTCACAGACTTATCCCTTAAACCACTACCCAAATCATCTAACACGAACACGACTTCTGGTGTTATGTATTTGCTCGGTCTCTCCACTTTTTCGCCTCCCTCCTGTTTCTTCTTTTCTTCTTTACCAAAATAAAGAAACTTCGGCTTTTCTACTTCCTCTTTACCATCTTGAATGATTTCGCCTTCTTCTTGTTCCTCATCTGGCTTGTTCAGCTTGTCTAACTCATAATCAATCACAGACAGTCCATCCGTTTTCAAATATGTGTATATCGCCAATGGATTGCCTTTCTTCTTGAAGTGCTTAACCATTTCTTTGTAGATGTGGTCTTTGTGTATCGTGCTGGCGATGAAGACAATACGGGTCTTTTTGTCGGTTGTTCGTTTCAGGATTTCAAACAGTGCGGTCGTCTTGCCACTCTTCTTGCGAGCGAGAAGAAAAATATTGGCATACGGTTCATCAAATAGCTTATATCCTTTTGCCAACTTATCGCCATCTCCGTTTTGCTTGACTGGTTTCACCTTTACATTATTGATTTTCTCCATCGCTATATTTTCTTCAAGCCAAAAATTCTAAACAAATAACAATTCTTCCAGCTAGCAGGTCAGTTTCAATACTGCCATTGTCCGTTTTAAGCACTCTAAAACTGTATTGCCCGTCGGTCCAATTAATAATCCCCAAGTTGTAGCTAAGATTGGAAATGTTTGCAGTGTTGCTATCAGCGAATGTGCCGATAATCCCAATGCGGTCCATATAAAGGATTTTTGTTTTCGTCTCCGATGTATCATTCATATAGTGGATAAACTTAACATTCATTCTAGTTGGGGTAAAGTTCAATTTAATGGTTTTGTCAAATGTTTTGCAACCATTAACACCGCCTGGAAAATCATTACTCAGAAAAATAATCTTTTGGAATTTATAGTCCGCCATTGCGATGCCCTCTATACTAATCTTTATAAACTTTTTATTAATTAATATTTCTGGTCGGACCGCTTGTGATTTCTATTCACGGGTCAGTGATAAAAAAAATGAAAGTTGTGTGTGGTGTATTCAAAAAGGAATAGAAACCAAATTTAAATGTGTGTATAAGCCTTTCAGCGATTGGTGTGTCGGATGGGATGAGGCTTTACCTTTGATGTGTGCTGGTGATGCTTCTTGGTATAAAATACAGCTATATGAGTGCTCACTTCTTTGAACTAGAAGGCGATGGAAGGCATATTCCTATGAGTAAGGTCAAAATACCTACATAAGTGTTGGCTGTCTCACACGGTAAGTTCTTTTCAGACAACCTTACGATACAAAGGGTGATGATGGCGATAATGATACCCATTTGAAATAAGTATTTAATAAGTCGGCTGTCAGTCGGTCTGTTTTTTATACAACAACAATTCCAGTTATCTTCCAATTCGTGCTCTACTTTTTTTTCTTCATTCTTCAATGAAATATCCAAAACACGGTTCTTCAACTCTGGTGTTAGTTCGCCATCTGCCATATCAATGAGTGGAGGTGGAGGGTGTAATCTAGGTGGCATTGTTATAGTAAGTGCTTTTTTACAAAAACCACTTACACAGGCTCGACTAGTCGAGCTTTTTGCTTGCAAAAATCTCAAAAACTATATTGGGATTACGGAGGAAATACGACTGCTCGGATTTCTGCTAATTGGTTGGTTTGGTCTTGTAGTATATTCATAAGATTTTTATTTTCTTTTTCTAAATTAACTACCTTTTCCGCCATGTGTTGAAAAGCACTGACTAATACTAGTATAAATTCCATATATGATACTCCTTCAAGGATGCTTTTTCCGTCGTCTGCCTTCATTCCACTTTCAGATACAAATTCTGGAAATATTTTTTTAACCTCGTCGGCGATAAATCCGTGGCTCTTTTTTTCTTTTTTCTCGTCTGATTTCCAATAATATGAGCAACATTTAATTTTCATTAATTTCTCACAACATCCCTCACAGTCTAGTGTTTTAATATCTGATTTTAATCTCCTGTCTGAACCAGAAGACCATGTATTTGCTCCCGCAGTCAAATAAACATATCCTGTATTATTCTCACCGTTTGATAGTGAAGTCGTCCAAGCATGTAATAAACCACCTATATTCATTACTACTGCATAATTTGAAGAATCTCCTGCTTTCATAAATATTTTTGGGTTGGTCGTATTTGATGGTCTTTTTCTTAATGTTAAAAATCCGCTGGATGCTGTCGTCATGCTTTCATCACTCTGAGCATAGATTACTCCAGTCCCCCTCGCATAAAAATTTAAGTCCTGATTAGTACTGCTTCCCGTAGCATATATTGAATTATAACCTATACCAACTCCCTGTGTCCCGTTGCTGTGTCTGAATTCAACACCAGCAGAAGATGCTCCAAGATTGGCTGTGACATATAACCCGACTGGTGTAGCATGAGACCCACTTCTTGCTTCCCCGCGTATGTCGACTGTGCTATTAACAACAGATATACCCGCATTTGCCGTTATTGCCTTTGAAGCAGTAATTCCCGCATTACCAATTCTAAATAATTCATTTGTGGCACCATAGTAAAATATGTGATTATCAGTTGTAGCATTAACATTATACATCATTGTGTCTAGTTTAATGCCAAATCCATTAAAAGCAGTCGTGGAGCCTGTTCCACCATCCCACAAAACTAATTTGTTGTTTGTGTTTGTATATCCTGACCTATCTATGAAAACACTTTTTCCAGCACCTACTACTATATTGTCGCTTGCTGTTAATGTCGTCGTTGATATACCCGCATTTGCTGTTAGTAATCCACTCGCAGTGATCGTAGTTGTTGATATACTCGCATTTGCTGTTATTAATCCACTCGCCGTTAGTGTCGTCGTTGATATACCAGCAGTTGCCGTTAATGTAGTTCCTGTTACTGTCCCGCCATTTGTTAAATTATTTGAGTTCATATCTAAGGCTCCATAAAATCGCATACCGCCAGCATTGTTAAAACGGACAATGTCAGACGAAGCACTTTTATTATCCAAAAGTTTTGAAATATAAAGTCCCGCCCCTTTTACATCGGATGCTACATTCGTAAATAGGTAGCCTCGTTGGTTCGCGGTTCCGCTTGAAGCAGTATTTAGAGTAAATAAGAAATATTGATAATCACCCGTCGTCTGTGAAAAGAATATATCTCCTCCGTTTTGGTTTAATATCCTCGCCCCATTATATGTGATATTTCCACCATTAATGATATCCACATTATTAAAATCGGCTTGGCTTAATAAGGTCAGTGCTTTTACGTCATTTCTTGTTCCATTAAATATCTTAATTCCCGTTATGGTTTGGTCGCCTGTTAGTTTTACGTTTTGGCCGTCCAATGTGTCCGCATATCCTTTTGTTGCTCCGTCTGTTGATAATGTCGGAGTTCCAAGGTTGGCTATTTTGCTACTATTACAATCTAGCCCCGAAGCATTTACCCAACCGACGATTGCCCCATCAATAATGAAACTTACCTTTTTGGCATTTATTTCAAAGTTATAATTTACACCCGTGCCCATATCAAGGCAACCAATAGTTCCTATATTGGCTGTGGAGTTGAAAACCACGAATGTTCCTTTTGTTGTCGCATTCGTTGAATTTCCAGTTATTTCAAGGGCGCTACTAAATGTTTTAATTCCTGCTATGGTTTGGTTTCCTGAGGTTTTAACTGCCGAAGTATCAAGGACAGAAACATCCACACCATCAACAAGATTTACATTTGTTATACTCTGGCTTCCCATATTTAATCCGCCATTCGCTGTTATTGCCCCGCTCGCGGTAAGTGTGGTTGTTGATACTCCCGCATTTGCCGTTATTGCCTTTGAAGCAGTAATTCCAGCATTAGCAATTCTAAATAGTTCATTTATTCCAGAGTAATAAAACACGTGGCTATCACCAAAAGCATTAACATTATAAATCAATGTATTACTAGCAATACCAAATCCATAAAATCCCGTTGTTGAAGGTGTTCCACTATCATACAAAACTAGTTTATTGTTAGCGAGAGCACTTCTATTTATGAAAACACTTTTGCCTGCCCCTACTACCACATTGTCGGTTGTTGTTAATGTTGTTGTTGTTATCCCCGCATTTGCTTTGATTTCATTACTAAATGTTTTGACTCCAGCTATGGTTTGGTCTCCTGTTAGTTTAACTACTGCGGTATCAAGGGTGGATACATCAATACCGTCAACCAAATTTACATTTGTTATTGAAAATCCTCCCATATTTAAACTGCCCGTCATAGCAACTGTGCCGTCCTTTGCCAGTTTCGTATCAGTATATGCTTTTGTTGAAGCATCGCCGTCATAGAATGGGGCTGGAAGCCCGCTGATTGCTGTTGTGCTGTTAAAATTTAAAACATTATTTGTCAATGTCATTCCACCCCCTGTTGTTGGAGCAAAAAGTATGGACGAGCCTACAAAAGATAATGGATAGCCCGTTGCTCCACCTGCCTCCGACGAATAAATAGAACCCATATTATTGTTGTAATTGAAGAATAACTTACCAGTGTTTAATGGGTTTGAGTCTTTTACGCCCACATAAGTAGTAAATGTTTTATTCCCAGTTATGGTTTGGTCTCCTGTTAGTTTTACCACAGAACTATCAAGGGCAGAAACATCAATACCATCAACATTGCCTACATTTGTAATCGCAAACCCTCCCATATTTAATCCGCCCGTCATATTTGCGGTTCCGTCTAATCTCAGAAAAGGGGAATTCGTGTTTCTCCATTGTCCTGTGCTATAAATGAGCAGTTGATTATCGGCGGGTGTGCCTGTTATGACTACATCACTTAAAGCATCTATTGATTTAGTTGCTATCCTTGTGTCAAAATCTGTATTAACCCTTGCTGTGGTGTAGTATAAGTTAGTTCCTTCGGTTAAGTTGGTTGTGCTCTTTGTTGCTAATTGAGTGTCAAACCTAGCATTAGTATAATATAAATTAGTGCCTTCGGCTAGGTTAGTGGTTGATTTAGTGGTTAGTCGTGCGTCAAACCTACCATCAGTATAGTATAGATTAGTGCCTTCTTTTAAGTCCGTCGTTGATTTTAAAGCCAACCTCGCATCAAATCGTCCGTCAGTATAATACAGATTTACGGGGTCAGCATCTTCTGGCACCCTATCTGTGTATAAGCCCACTATGTTTGTGTTCGTTAAATCAAGGTTGGCTATATTTAAAGAGTCAACCGCAATTTCAGATAAGCCTAAGAGCGATTTATAGGATGAACCTGACATATTCGTATATATTATCTTAATTAAAATATTATATTTAGGAAAATATACCAACCCATAGCAAACAAGTACCAACCTACGGTCGTAGACAGTATGCCGGGTAAATCTTCGGTAGAAAATCTTAAAATCGCTAATGCGAGGCGAAAGGAAAAGGCTAAGCAAAGAAAGATTGAAAGGGCTAGGGAATTACTAGCGGAGGAAGAGGCTAAGAATGTGAAAGAAATGAACAAAGACGAAAAGATGGACCACATTACTAAGAAACAGTTGGCTAAGGACCTCATTGATGGGCGGGACGGTGAGATAAGTGAGGAGAGCAGTTCGGATGAGGAAGTAGAACACGACTTTGTAGATATCGTTGCCCAACGGGTTGCGGGTATTAAATTAAAGACTAAACAGAAGAAGGCGAAGAAAGTGGTAAAAAAGCAAGTGGAAGAGGAGAGTGAAAGCGAAAGCGAAAGTGAGGAAGAGGAACAGCCTAAAAAGGGTAAAGGTAAGAAGATTGGCCGTGTTAATGTCAATGTTTATGCTGGACAACCAGAGAAGTCAAAAAAAGAAAGTAATGATGTTTCAAAGATATTTTTAAAGTTCTGAACCTACCAAAGATAATGATAAGAATAGTAATTAGCATACTCAGGATTGTTGTATGTTAATTCACCTTTTGAATTTCTTATAGCTTTTGCTCTTGCTCTGTAATTTCTTCTTCTTTCTTTGTCTAAATGGTTGAGATGCGAAAAAAGTCCTATGCGGTCTTTGTAATGTTCATATCTGACATCACCGAAATGAATTGTTTTTCCTTTTGGTGTAGTAGTTGTATATTTTTTTTTTTACACTTGACTTTGAAAATCTCATATTATATAATGAACAAGATAAAAAACCTACCATTAGATGTTCGCTTACACATTATGGACTACATATATAATCATCGTATGCATGACTTCACTAGTTGCTATGTGTGTGGATTAACACTGTGTTTAGCGAACCGACAGATTACAGCGATTGACGATAGTTTTGATTGGTTTTATATGTATGAGTTTTGTTCTAATTATTGTTTTGAACTAGAAAAAAAAGAAAGAGCAATATATACGTTTTGCAAACGTAGCTTTGCAATAAGGATACAACATTAGGTGTTATTAAGTATTAGATGGGCCACAAACACAGCAATCCACAAAACAATAGCACGGATGAAGTTGTAGATGCCGAGAATGAAAGAAAGGAACAACAAGCATTAGAAATTCATTACCAAAAAAGATTACCAACCGATAAATGGAATACTATATGGGCGGACAAACCACTTAAACAAGTATTTGTAGATTTGGCGGATATGTCAAAACTTAAAGATAAGAAAGGAAATAAAGGTTATGCCTGGATGTTGTTTTGGATTGACACTCACAGCCGATTTTTAATCATTAAACCGCTTAAAAACAAAACGGCGAAAGGAGTTTATATGGCTTTAAAATCAATACCATACACACCAGAAAGCATTACAACCGACAGCGGGAGTGAATATAAAGGAATGGTTAAAGATTATTTCAGAGAAAACAATATTGACCATAGGACGGTTGAGGTTGGCGACCATCGTGCTCTTGCTATTGTAGATAGAGTTATTAGAACTATAAGGCGGTGGCTTGACATTCTATTTGAAACTAATGGTAATTTTGATTGGCTTTCTTGGATTGATGATATGGTAGATGCTTATAATATGCGGTTTCATAGAACAATTCAAGCTAAGCCGATTGATGTATTTAAGGGTGTAAATAAAAATAAACAACTTATTCAACTGGATGGTCTAATTGACGAATTTGAGCCTGGTGATAAAGTAAGAAAGGAGTTGAAAAGGAATTTATTTTCAAAAGGAGGGAAACAATACAGTAAGCAGATTTACACCGTCGTCGGAAGAAAGGGCTTCAAATTAATACTCAATTCGGATGAGTTAGTCAGTCCTCGTGAATTATTAAAGACCAAATTTGATAAACCTGCCGACGAAGAAAAACAAATTAATGAGCAAGTTAAAGATTTAACAAAAGCGAAAAAAACAAAGGAATTATTAAACCGTGAAGACATCCAACCGGAGAATGTCAGGACTAGTAGGAGAGAAAGAAAAGCAAGAGTAATATTAGATTTGTAAGAGAAGAATTTAATCAACATCTTTATTGTGCTTCAACTCCTTAACTCTCAACTCAATCTTTTTCGCCAACTCCTTCTCCTTCTTCCATCCTCCTTTACACTTCCTCCACTCATCACAAGCCTTCTCATACTCTTCTTTTGAAGCGAGGTCTTTAAGAGCATATAAGTAATCTTTCATCCAGTACCGGTTCTCAAAGACATCGTCAAACGAAAAACGAAAATCGTTAGCTCTCGTAAATGAAAGCAAACTTTTTTCTTTATATGGGTTCAGACTGATTTTGTCTTTTTTTGCTATGGCATCTTCAAGTGAGTAGAAGAGAAACATAATATTATGATAATCACCATAAGACAACTCACCACTCTCTTCAATCGCCTTCCACACACCAACCCAACAATCGTTAACCAAATCTGCTTTCTCCGCACTATCTACCCAACTCTCTACTTCAAAGATTTTTCTAGACTTTTTTCTTTGAATTCAAAGGCAGGATTTTGAATAGAATTGGTGATATCATCCTTTGACTTAAACTCTTTACAGAGTGGAAAGACGATAAGAGACCTGCGAGATTTCTCTGGGAAAATAATGAAATATTTTGTGCCAGTAGTTGCCGTTGGTAGCTCTGCCGTAAAAGGATTGTACAACTCCGCTTCCTCTGGTGGGATTGTCTTTTTCTTTTTCTTTTTCTTTTTCTTTGACTTCCTAAAACATAAAAGTAAGAAAGATTTTAATTAGTTTTTCTCCAATTACCCAAGATTGGAACGATGAAATTGATTTTGGTTAGTGTTTTTTATAACACTTTTGGATAGAGGTAAGAGATGGAAACACCATAATTTCCTCTCCATCGCCAGTCCCCGCAGAAACGAGAAAGAATTGTTGGTATGTAGGTTTGGATATTCCATCATAGATAGAAACAGAACGAAACACGAAACCCTTCGCATCTTTCAACTCGTCAAACTTTTTGTATAGTGTTATTTTTTTGTTGGAGCCGAGAAAGTCTGCCGAAACTTTCACGAAAAATTTTCCCTCGTTTGCTAAATTGTTCAGGGTTGACCATTTGGTCGGGTCTGGTGCGGGCTGGCCAGTGGCGACAGGGTCAGGGGCGACAGGGCCAGGGGCGACAGGGTCAGGGGCGACAGGGCCAGGGGCGACAGGGTCAGGGGCGACAGGGCCAGGGGCGGTATCCAGCTTGGCATCTGCAAGAATGGTCGCCAGCTCTTCCATCGCCACTTCTTGGATTGTGAGATTTTGGGAGAATGAGATTTGAGAATTTTCTTGACACGTGATTTTGGTTTGGGTCGTCAGTTTTTTAGCAATTTCCTTTTTTTCGGGGCGAATTTTGGAAATAGTTAATGTAATTTAGGCAAACGGAATGAAAATCTAGAAAAAAAGTTGGCCAAACACTCCGCGGTGGGGAGGTACCATTTTACCGCATTACCGCAAAAAATAAAATGACTGAAAGCCTGATCACGAAAGAACAAAGAACGAAAGAAGATTGGTTAGAAATCTTTGAAACAAACAAAGAGAGTAAAACCAATCTTAAAAAAAGCAAAATAGTTTGTGAAGAAAGAATAAATAAGATTGACAGAGAAATTGATTTATTGAACGAAAAAAAACAACCATTCCTAATCAAACTAAATGCTATTAATCACGTAATTCGCAAACTTGATAAGGAAAGTGAAAAGGTTGAAAATGACAGAATGTTTAAACAAAAAAGACGAATGACTTTATTCAAGAAAGAAAAAGAAATAAGACTTTTTTATGCTTGGAGAAAAGAAAATCGTTCTGAGTTTAAGATAGAAATACAAGACCGTATGTTTGATGGAATAGATAAAGAAGGATTGTCTTTCAACCGTTCTCTAATGAAATACATCAGAGATAAGAACGATAATGACGAAGATATGAATGTTGAAAATGGAAATGATATGTTCCAAGTGAGGAACAACTATGCTATATAAAAAGTGGTCTATCCACTAAACTCCTTTGGCACATAGGAGTATAAACTAGTGTGTATTACTTTATTCAAAAAAACCAAAACCCCTTGCTTGCGAAGAAATTTTTTCTCATATCATACTTGTTTGTGATAAAGGTGGAGGGTGGTGGCAACGACGACTAAGGTAATTTCCTTCTTCCTTTTTGATTTCCTATTGATTTATACTTGTTTGCTGATTTTTGGAGATTTTGGTCTGTTAAGACACTTTTCATAGAGGGCATTTTTCCTAAAAATGACCCTATGAAAAGTGTAATCATCTTCTAATACGTCCGTAGAGTAATACAGTTTGTTGTTCTGACTTTGTTGCTGTTGTTGTTGTTGTTGTTGCTGTTCAATTTTAATAATAATAAAACTTAAACAAAGTATTTAAAGTGCAAGATGGTGTGTGGCTACGGCCTTCGATTTCCACTTTCATGTTGCTGTTGTTATTGTTGTTATTGTTG
>WBZZ01000985.1:50000-75000 GCA_019918135.1 Paulinella micropora | reverse complement strand
AATGATCTTATCAACGACCAACCGAGGAAGGCGATGAGGTCGATGAGATCAAAGGACGTCCACCAGGAGGAGGAGGGGACTGACACTGACCCAAACGCGGGCAACGTTGAGATTGTCCATGAGCGATGGAAGGAAGGCGATGCGATAGCAACCATCGCATGGGTGAAAAATATTTTCTATCTGATGAGACCAGCGGAACAACATGTTGCTGATGACACTCTCTCAGACTTATACTTGATGCGGGTCGTGGCGGTCCCACGACAGATGCGTGTCACACTGACACTCAAAATATCATCAGCCGCAAAGATAGTACAACCGATACTCCAGTTCTGGAGAAGTATGGACCCGGTTGAGGATCCAAAAGCAAGACATTATCTGCCAGTATATAAAGACGCAAAAAGTCTCTAGACATGGGATGATACAATTACTCCCAGAGACAAGGATTACATTGCGTGGACTATTCAGACACTGCCAAGAGGAGTGCTTGATGTCCCTTTTGAATTATCGTTGGGCGGAATCCCTAATAAGATCTGGGACATTCTCGAACAGTCAAAGTTCGATCTGACTTTTGTTGGTGGTCCTCCACCAGGCAAAGAAATCCGCGCCAGACGACGAAGGCAGTGACAAAGAAACTATTTTTCTTTATGCGTCTCAAACAACTGATTGATTGCCCACGGCGTATCATGATTTGATCATGCATCATCAGTTATCAATATGAATATTAAAAAGACTCAGTGATATAACTTGGCATTCGATCGCAACATACCAGTGCGAAAGGTCGATCGACGATGATACTACACCGTATACGGGGATCGCTAGTGTATTGAGCGATGGTGTTCCCGGGTATGACCCTTTCCAAGTCCTGGGATGATGTTCTCGAAAATGAAATGTTCTCTGAAACTTTCATTAAATTATTTTTTACGATAGATTATATACTGTCGTACCTGAGCACGGTCAATCTCTACTTGTGTCGGTATATCGCAGGGTCGGGTACATACACCTCGACTTCGGATATGGCTATTAGGACTGGCCCCCTAATACTATATCATAGGATATCCGCCTTATACAAGGGTATGTCATTAAAAAAGACAATGTACTTACGATCTCCCTGTGAATAATAATAATAATAATGATAATAATAAGAAGAAGAAGGAGATCAAAGGGGGAATCGTACTACAGCACCACGTTGCTTGTATTTTTTATTAATAGTACGTTTGTTCTTGACATACTGCCGAAAAAAAATTGAGGGGAAGGAGTTCAAAATTTACAAGAAAGGCTAGAGAATCCGCTTTGACGTGCCGTATGAGGATATATTTATCGTCTTTTAGCGTCTATCCGTGGGTCGATGCGCTGTGTGGCATGACTCCATAGCGCATACTATTTGCAGAAAGAAATCAGAAGGTGTATGACGAAAATGCTATTTCCGTCATAAAATCGGGAGGGGTACTGTAGGCATCACCCCCCGGATAGCCGGTAAAAAAGTACCTTTTCCTGGTGACAGGTGCACCAGCTTGTTTTTCAGTATTATTTGTCCGGATTGGACCTGATGCCATTTTATTCCTGGTCTGTTGCCGTTTTTTTTTTTTTTTTTTGGCTTCACTGAGCTAATACAACGAGACATCATTCTCATTCTTGAGGACTGTGTTTGGTTGTATTACCGACTTTTTACGAGCTATCGTTGGGGGCATTACAAGAGACAGAGAGAGAGATGGAGGATGTTGGCCAGAATATCCCAAATACATGGGAACAGTTGGCTACATATGATGATGAAGAGTCCTTCTTCCTTAACTACCCAACCTATTATAAAACACACATCTACATTCCTTACGAGAAAAGGAATAGACCAGGACAAGGTCAAAGCAACCTCCTGATCGAAATTCCCGGCCTTGCGAAGCCTCTCTTCAACAAAGTGAGGTTTGAGCACGAAAGAGTGCCATTGCAGGATATCAAGTATGGCGACACTCTTACACTGTGCGACATATACGACATATCTGCAACACTCTACGCTGCTGTGCTCGTTGCGGAATTTTATGAACGCACAAACATACAGTGGAAAAATAAACGCACAACTGCAGCATGGCTGTCTGTCTGTGGTGTCCCCACTGATATCAAGAATCTAGAAAGAAAGTTCGAAGGTAGAAACCAAAGTGGCATTGAGTTTGCCCTTGAGGCTTTTGTAACTGCCTTCACACGGGCTTACAACGAAATGTACAAAGCACTGAAAGACAACACAAGGCAACATCCTGTTTACGAGGAGGTTGACCAGTCTTGTCAGGTGCTTGAACGCCTCACACAACTCCATAAGGGCCTCTTTGAGGGAAGGAGCAAAAACCAACATGGAAACAATTGGCCCACACGAAGAATCACACTCTCATTAAAGGCCCTCTCACAACAATCCCAAGTAATAACAGAGCTGATAAGTCTTCCATGAGAGAAAAGGCACACTTCCTCTCTAGTGCCACAGGGCTTGCACAGTTCGTGACTCATCTAGCACGACAGGTGAAAGAAGAAGAGACGAGACAGAAAGAGGAGAAGGAGCAGAAGGAGAAGATAGCTGTGGCAATGGCAGTAGCACGGGTGGCTCCACAGCCAACGGCTCCAACTACCACATCTAACCCAGCTCCCAAGAAAGCAGGAGGAGGATCCACAGGAGGAGGACCCCAAGGGGGAGGGACAGTAATTAACTTGACTGACTCCCAGAAGAAAAAGCAGGCGCTGCAGGCAGCCCTAGCTAAAATCAAAATTGGGGGAGGGGGCCTTAAGCTCTATGCTATCACTGCCAATGAGGCTGACACAGAGAAGACCCTCATGATTAAGCTCAATGAGATGGACAGATGCTTCCAGCAAAACCAGTGTGAGGTGGAGCAGGAGTATGAAGTCCTAGAACATCTCTGTGATCGATCCCTCCTTGGAGCTGGTTTTGATCGTATAACTTACGAGAAGTACAGAGGAGAGGAGGAGCTAGCAAGGAAAGGTGGACATGCAGAGATGAGTTGTACTCTGACCATTGCTGCCCTCATTCGATACTTTAAGGCAAGTGGATACCAACACTTGTGCACTGGCACATTGATTGGGTTTGAAATTTTCGACTTAGTATCGGAGCAGTTGCAGTCTGTCACTCAGCTTGCATCTGTCTTAACAAATGTGGGCACCCAGTACACTCAATTTTATAACCACAAAGCCATACTCCTATATTTCCTCAGTGCTTTGCACGTCTACAACAAAAGTAAGCTCACACTGCTCATGCAAGACTGCAAAACCTTCGACAAGGTAAAGCACTTGAACTTTTTGGAGATGAGCGTCTTTGAGGCCACGACTAAGGCCGTGAGCCCAAAAATGTTGTGGACCGAAGTAATGACCGCTTGTCAGAGGCTCGACAGCCAGACAGCATCCTTGATCGGTTCTGCATCGGTTTCTGCTCAACCGCAAGCCGCACATACGCAACGATCTCTAGGAAAGCGACCAAGAGAGAACAGTCGTGAAGCTAACACACCTTGTATTCATTGGTGGGCACGGGCAAAATGCTTCAAACACACAAATAAGAAATGCCCGTACAACCACGATGTCGAGGACACCTGCATCCGAAACACACTCCTCAAGAACGTACGGTCGGACGAAACCAACACCGTCGCCGTTCTGCGCCGACTGCGCAAGGATCAGGGGTGGAAATTACAGGATGTCGCGGACCATGACCACGAACTAGCTGACGCGATCAATTCTCTTTTCGCTAGAGATGATCAGAAGACGGCAGCCATAGAAGCCGCAAGTAGAGGAAGAGGTGGAACACGAGGAAGAGGAGGAGGGAGAGGAATCAATCGAGGAGGAGGAGCCCCTTTCGCACGAGGCACATACACTCGCGGGGGGGAGAGAGGATTTGTGAGAAGAGGAGGAGGAAGAGGTGTATTTCAAGGTAGATGAGGAGGAAGATGGGTTGGCCGAGGTGGATACGCGCAGAGCGCCCGTACCACAGAGATAGGGGCTGGGCAGACGGCTCGAGCTCAAGCTCGAGTTCCTCAGCACCACAGGCCTATGCGACATCAGGCGCAACCACTACCGACACTGATGCCGACTCAGGTAACAGATTTGAGGTAGTCCAATGACTAGAGAAGGAGGGAGAAAACAGAACAACATGCATTGCACGATACACCGTTGTGCAGGTCCTAACCAAGGGTACCAGTGAGTCTAAGAGCCCACAGCAGGCCACAGACCAACTCAAAGGTAGTACAATACCAGTACACCCATCACGACAACAAACAGTGCATGCTGCTAATAGGCAGGCGAGTAAAGCGCTGGCAAAGAGAAAGCAGGCGGGCCTGTCGCAGCCACAGCCGAAGAAAGTAAGAATAGAACCGGCAATCAATCTTATCAACTTGCCGAGACAGACAATAGACAAGGAGGATGGAGGACATCAACCTCTCCTCACGGTCTCAAACAGAGAAAGCAAGGACAATCATCCTTCGCTTGTGAACAATACCCAAAAAGACATTACAAAAACGGCGGAAAGGGAGGAGGAGGCGAACCTCGAGAAAAGGATACAGATTTTAGAACACAAGCTCCTTGTATTGGCCTTAAAAAGTCACCGGCCAGACGCTTTATGCTATACGAACCTTTTTTGTGAAACATTAAATACCTTTATAAACGTTGGTAATGATACTATGGCGAATATTAATATTGTCGGCCGGAAATCAACTACGAAACACCATGCGTGGTTAGAAACTAATATGAAAAAATCATCTGGCACTTTGAAAGGAGTTAGTAGTCGGACGGATATAACGGGCATCATCACTTTAAATTTTAAATTGAAATCCGGACGAGTATATCGAGTGGACTTATACTTTGTCCCCGAATACCACGGATCTGTTCTTTTGTCGTACGACCAACTGGCAACAATGAACGTAGTGATTGATTGCGCCGCCAAAAGAGTCATATACGGCGTAGAGCCAGGAGAAGAATATACTGTCGACTCTCTCCATGCTATTGACTCATACGAGGCCCTACACCTAGGGGTAGCATCGGAAGGGAAACAGGTGGCCATTACACACGCATATGAGGCATATATGCCAACGGACGCGGTGTCTAAAGATGGTTCAAACCTGTCAGACAAGAGGGAGGCGGAGGTCTATACGGCTACAGTCTCTACACAATGGGATAAAAAGTCGATAGACGATCTCATTGAAAAGAGGAAAGAGGAGATTATATGCATGGGGAAAAGGTGCCCATCGTTGGCGAGATTTGAAGAAGGAGCAGGGGCCGATGTATATATTACCAACGGGTATTGCTTTCACGTAAAGGTGGAAGAGAAGGACAGACAGGAGTTTATACCGAGGAGAAGGGGACGACTCCCTGATATCCCGGCAGAAGATATTAAAAGCTTTATTACCGAATTCTGGGGTGACGAGCCTACGTGGCCGCGCTCACTGACAGAAGTGAAAAAGTGCCTACGCACTCTTTTTGAAAATAATAAACCATATACGGTCATACTCCCGTACAATGAGAAGGCGATATGGGCGCAGGAGATACGGGACCGGCTTATTGATCATCCGATACCGGTGCCCTCACGGAAGCAACACTTAGTCGTGGCTTGTCGTCTCGGGACTCGTGAGCAGAGCAGTGCATACAAGCGGAAGCTCAGAGACCAGGACAAAATGAAATTGATTCCTCAAGCATTCACATGCTTCGATGGTTTCTACACCCGAAAAGCTCCGTTGCAATATGCGAGATTAATAGATATGTTGGTAGGTCTGGCGGAGGACGACGAACCAGACACTGCCACATATGAAAAAACGGGAATGGACGATATATCAGAAGAAGAGTTGGGCTTGGAGGAGGACAGAGCACCCCTCAAGCATCAAAAGAGAATGTCAGAGGAGGAGTTTAAGGCGGCGATAGACGAGAAATTGGCAGGAGGAGCAGGTACGGAGAAGGAGAAAGAGGTTTTGAAAGAGAGATTGAAGGCGAACAAAATGATTTTTGACCCCCCTCAAGCGGGAGGTGTCAAGCCGGAAGACTTCACCGCGGTTATTTGTAAAATACCAGGTGCTGAGCCTTCACCGGCGCCACGACGGGCAAATCTGAGTATACATGAAGCAAAGAACAAGCGCGGCAGTTACTCGATGAGGATTTCATTGAGAGATCGACATCTCCAATAGTTTCCCAACCGAGACTGGTGCCTAAACCGGGAGGAGAATGGCGCTTAACGGTTAACTATGCCCGCGTCAATAAAATTTTAGAGGAGGAACGAAATCCATTACCTACTCTTGAAGAAGGAAGGCGAGTATTGCGGAACGCCAAGCTATACTCAGTCATTGATCTGAAGAATGGCTTCTGGCAAATTCCACTGGATGAAAAGTCCAGATGGCTGACTGCATTTGTAGTAGGAATGGAGATATATCAGTGGAAAGTACTTCCGATGGGACTCAAACAGGCCCCGGGACTTTTTCAAAAAGCGATGCAAAGCATGCTGAGTAGCAAATATGATGACCAGACAGAGGGAGGTTTCATGAGGAGAAGAGGACAGAAGGCGGGAGAGTACGCATTTTGTTACATCGATGACATTATCGTGTACTCCAATACGATGGAAGAGCACATCGACCATCTAACAGACATTTTCAGGCGTATCAAACTATTTGGCCTGAAATGTAATTTGAAGAAATGTCAACTCGCAAAAACAAGCGTGACATATTTGGGGTACGAAATCTCTTACAATAGAGTCTCGATATCCAAAGAGAAGAGGGAGGAGATCATGAGCCGGCAGAGGCCGAAGAATCGCACAGAGCTGCACTCATTTCTTGCGATGGCGCAATATTACAGCCAGTTCATACCCAATTGGGGTGCAACTCGGGCTAAGTTGGAGAGAATGATCGACTTCGGTGATTTTGAGAAATGGGATGATGAAGCCTTAGAAGCGTACAACACGCTCAAAGATCTCATCTATAAAAATCCGAAGGATGGCGGACTCGTGCTGATGATGCCCGACTTTTCGAAGCAATTCGTAGTCGACACAGACGCATCAAAGTTCGCGATCGGCGCAGTCTTACAACAGGAAGATGAGGAGAAAAAGTTGCGCCCGATCATGTTTATAAGTAGAAAGTTGTGCTCGGCGGAGCGAAACTATTGTACGAGACAGAGAGAGGCACTGGCGGTGGTCTGGGCCCTCAAACGGTTGAGAGAGTATTTATGGGGTGGACCTCAGTTTATAGTAAGGACTGATCACCAGAATTTACTATGGCTGATGAATCATGAACAGACTGGCCGTCTAGTGAGATGGCAGGCATTCTTGTCATGTTTCAATTTTACAATGGTCCATCTACCCCGGCAAGCGAAATGTTGTCGCTGACAGCCTCTCCAGGCTAGAGTTTCACTCAGAAGTGGCAGCTCTCGTATCATCAGCAGAAATGGAGGATCTATCCCCAGACTGCACATACGAAGTGCATCATATCGAGTCGATGCAGATGGCGAGAGGGGTCCGATATAACCGATCGGGTCTACGTCATAGCCCGCAAGGTCCGGATCATGGGATATGTTGTACAGCACATGTCCTCGAGGATGCTGAGTGGTCCTATGAAGCATATGAGAATATGAAGGCGGAGATAAAACAAGAAGAAATTCAGCAAGAAGCATATGCGGAACCCCCGCAGGAGAACAAGGAGGAGTTAGACGAAAACCCTGAGAGGATAGGAGTGCAGCTAGAGGATGGGACTATCCACATAGCCTCACCCACTGCATGGAGACAGCAACAGGCTCTCGATCCGGAGTTCAAAGAGCTAATAGGAGATTAAGGAGCAACAGAAGGAGATGGGGTGGAGAGACGGTCTCTTGTGGTACAAAGGCCAACACGGGCGCAATGCATCACAACCAGACAAATGGACTCTCTGGGTTCCTGAGAAAGTCAGACACATCATTTTTGTCGCTGCTCATAACTGCCCACTACTGGCGCACCCGGGCCGACAAAGAACGCATATGTTCATTTCGAGACGATTCTGGTGGAAGAAGATGAAGAATAATATTATTGATGAACATGTCAATGCATGCATCCCATGCAAGACATCCAAAACACCATTGAAGGCGAATTTTGGCCTGATCGGGACTTTTCCTTTACACTTAGGAATGTTCGAGTTCTTACACACTGATCATGTAGGACCTTTCCCGGTCACGACGGAAGGTTACAGATACCTTCTAACGGCCATAGACAGAGCCACCAACTATGTATGGGTGGTCCCAGTCAAAGACGTTACGGGCGAAACAACAGCCAAGGCGTTGATTGACAGGATCATCTCACAGATTGGGGTGCCGAGAAAAATATGCTCAGATCGAGGCTCTGACTTTAATAATGAAGTCATCGACAAGCTATCTGCATATTACGGCATGAAATGGCAATATGTCACCGCCTATAACCCCAGAGCGAACGGCAAGATAGAGCGGGTGCATAGACCCCTCAAGGCCGCGCTGAAGATGTATTGTATGAAGAAGGAGAACCAAAAGGCATGGGTGGAGGCAGCATCCTCGTTTGCCTTTGCTATGCATTGCCTACCCTCTACAGCGTTAGGTGGTTCAAAAGGTTCCGTCTCGCCATACCAATTGGTATATGGGCGTGAGCCCGCCATCCCAGCCTCACTGCTGCACCCAAAAGATTCATGGGCAGATCAGGATGAGCTGTTTGGGGTGAGAGTTCGGGCGAAGATGGAGGCGGAGCAAATAGTACAGGCGCATAGGGAGACGGAGCGCAGGAAGACTGATGCTGAAGGTGTCAGGCAGGCACACCTGGATCAAGTCAGATTTCAGGTCGGGGATATTGTATTACTGTACCATCCTCAGGTTCCTCAGGGAGTCAGCTCGAAGCTGTTCATCCACTGGAAAGGACCATACCAATATTGTATTACTGTACCATCCTCAGGTTCCTCAGGGAGTCAGCTCGAAGCTGTTCATCCACTGGAAAGGACCATACCAGATCATGGAACAGATGGGGCCTTTGAATTATAAAATCAGGGGCAGAGGAAAAGTTCAAATAGTCAATGTACGAAGGCTGATTAAGTATGATCCCTTCCTACTTGAAGATGAGTCCGTTGATCAAGCACTCAAACGGATGGAGGCTGACTTTAAAGAGGTCCCACCAATCCGTCAGGAGGATATCTCGGAACGAGATGCCTACAGGGCACCAATTGCGGAGAAGGAGGAGGCTGAGCTGGAGAATAAGCGGGCCACCGACCGCAAAAGTGCGGCGGGGACTCAGACCCGCAAAAGGGTGGAGTCGAATGGGCCGGAAGGAAAGTTCACGGAGGCGCAAATAAGGAGAGCGCAAAATGACCTTTTCTACGACCGACCGAGAAAGGCGATAAGGTCGGCACGTTCGCAAGGAGTCCATCAAGAGGGGAGCGATGACGGAAATCAAGACCCTCGCGCGGGCAATGACACTCTCGTTCACCCCAGTTGGAAAGAAGGAGATGCGATTGGACATATTTCATGGGCCAAAGACGCTTTTTACTTGGTGAGGCCTGCGGCTCAACACGTAGCCGATGACACGCTCTCAAATTTATATCTCATGAGAGTCATGGCAGTACCTCACAAACGCCATACGCGATCGAATCGAATTTCGACTGCGGCACAAATAATACAACCAGTCTTACATTTCTGGAGGAGTCTGGATCCAGTGGAAGATCCTAAAGTAAGACAATACCTTCCAGTATATAAAGACGCCAAGAAACTTGAGACATGGGATGATACCATATCTCCCACAGATATTCATACCGCGTGGACCATACAAGCACTACCACGAGGGGTGCTGGACATTCCTTTTGACTTGGCACAAGGCGCAATCCCTCACAAAATTTGGGACGTCCTCGAACAGTCTACCTGAGATTTAACTTTGGTTGGAGGTCCTCCACCAGGTAAAGGAGTCCGCGCACGTAAACAGCGTCTATAGTAAGTATTTTTTTCTCTAGAAGTATTGAGGACCTGATCGATTGCGAACATAGCATTGATCCAATATCGTCCCGACAACCTTACTTAGATACTAAAGCTACTACAGCATTCATTCTTCTAGAGATTAACAAGACACAGCTGACAAAAAATAGGCATTCTATTCTCTTGCTTCGGCAGAGACAGACGAGACGGCCACGAAACAGCACCGTTACGGGATCGCTATTTGAGTGAGCGATGGTGTTTCCTGGATACGACCCGCATTAGTACCAGAATGATGATCTCATCAAAGACTCTACAGTCTAATCAAGAACTGATATATTTTAATAACATGAACTGCTACACCGGATTCCATCGATCTCTACTTGTATCAGCATATCGCAAGGTTAGGGCGCACTCAACCCAACTTCGGATATAGTCGTCAGACTTGATCACCTGACACTATATTAAATGATACCGATTTATACAAGGGTATGTCTTCACAAAAAGTAAATGTATTTATGGAAACCGACGACCGGTTATTACATATATATGGAAATGGCGACATTACATTATTACTCAACCATAAAACATTATACTTGGACATACTGCACAAATATCTTATCGACAGAAGAAAGAGGAAGATTTTAATATAGATACTGAATGTGCTAGAGTATATATACGATTGGTACCGGGGCAAGTATCATTGTTGTTTTATAACGGCTAATTCGTGGGTTGATGTATCTTCATACATAACTCTAAACGAATCTTAGTCAGAAAAGAAATCAGTTCAAAGCGTATTATATCGGAAACGAAGTTCCGCCATAAAAAACTGGGAGGGGGTACTGTGGACATCACCCCCCGAATTATCCGGTAAAAAACTTATTGAAAGATTTCGTCTGGCCGGACACGTCTGAAATGCCAATTTGATCCTGGTCTTTTGGCGGCTTTTTGTCTTTGCGTCACTGAGCTAATATAACGAGACATCATTCTTTTTTTGAGGACTGTGTTTGGTTATATTACCGACTTACTCTTCCATTGAGCTATCGTTGGGGATAGTACACCTCAACGGACATAAGCCTCCAATACCCTTGTTCGAGGTCCTCCACCCCCCGTGTCAGTCTCTCGCCTGATGATCGGGGCCACCGATGGAGCTCCTGAGGGCAAGACTGCACTAAGCCGAGGTTATTCCGCAGTCCCAGCAACCTCTTGCAAGACGTCACCGAATGTGCAAGTGCATACACCAAGCGCGGTTGCTAGAGCTGCCTCGAAACCCCACCCATAACAATCTGGTGTCTGCTGGGTCCTGGGCTATCAACCAGCATATGCGGAGTTTAAGATCTTTTACGCGCGCAACGACCCTCCTCCCCAGCATCTACCACCAAAGGGTTATGAGTTGGCGTCACAGTTTAACGCCTTGATGCCATTGGGCTGGAACTCTGTTTAGCAAGTGTGACTAGGTTTTTCATCGGGAATAATAATAATAATAATAATAATAATAATAATAATAATAATAATAATAATAATAATAATAATAATAATAATAATGTATCTCCTGCCAATTGCTGAGCCAAAAGGCCATGTGCATCCAGTCCTCCATTCCATAAGGAAAGTCTCCACACCAATCGGTGGAATAAAGGAAGTGACGGCATAGAACATTACTCTAGGAGCTTTATACCAATCAGCCCATGGAAAGGGACCGATGGCCTATGTACTCCTAATAATAATAATAATAACAATAATAATAATAATAATAATAATAATAATAGTGCTTCTCTGTCAATGGCTGATGCATTTCTGCACATGCGCCTCCATCGTCTCACCCGTGAGGGGAGTACGAAGAATTGACGATAAGCTCTAATGACACCCCCGCAAGGGCAGTTCCAACACTTCCAGACGGACCGCTATGTTCAATGAAAATACTGGTCCAGACGGATCGGTATGTTCAATGAAAATACTGGTGGCACCGACGGGAATCGAACTGGCGACAGGGCCCAGATGGTAGAACTTGACCACTGGGCTATCACGGTGTCCATAATAATAATAATAATAATAATAATAATAATAGTGTATCTCCTGCCAATTGCTGAGCCAAAAGGCCATGTGCATCCAGTCCTCCATTCCATAAGGAAAGTCTCCACACCAATCGGTGGAATAAAGGAAGTGACGGCATAGAACATTACTCTAGGAGCTTTATACCAATCAGCCCATGGAAAGGACCGATGGCCTATGTACTCCCTAATAATAATAATAATAATAATAATAATAATAATAATAATAATATAATAAAATCTCAACAAGTCATCAGTTTTCTTATTTTAAAATAAGCAAGCGACGAACTTCTTCAATTATTAAAAGTCGGACGGTTAAGTGGAAAAATAATACTATCGATAGAGCATATGTTCTCCTTGATCTCCTGTTGCCACGGTGTATGATGCCGTCAGATGCCATTCAGTTCATGAAGACTCGAACCATTACCAGCAAGATTTCGGGGTGATGGAGAAAAGTATTGAGAAGTTCAGCACCATCTCAAACCCATCTCAACCCCAAGTTAGATATTCTCAGGCAGGACCTGCCTAGGTTTCCGAGGCTCAGCCTTTCTTAATTCAAGTTAAATAACTCTCAGCCTTTCTTAATTTAAATGAAGTGATCAAGTTGCGTTGGTATTAAAAACTTCTGAGAATCATAAGTTCATAGGGAACTTCAAGTTCAAATCTTGTCGCAGGTGCTGGGACTTGGATTTTCAATTGCTAATGATTGAAAACTTTTGAAAAATCAACATCTCACTCACGCCTCAGGCTTAATCACACTCAGACCTCGTCACTCTGGATTTTTCAAGAATTTGAACCTACATACCACACCATCACTCCGAATCGCGCGAGTTTTGATGTTTTTATCATAGCTGTCACAGTGAACTTGAATAAGAAGAGTAAATAACTCAGTTGAAGCTTGCCTTTCACTCTACTACTGTCATCTATATCAGAGGTTGTTATGGAAAAAAAACTTGAAACTTGAATTTAGAAAACTTGAAACGGTCACGTAGTAAAATTTTTGAAGAACAGAAAAAATTTAAGTTTTTTTTCCATTGATAAGTGGCAGGTGATCGTGGCACATCCGACCTCAGATCTTCTCAGGACCGGGCCTGCGGTGGCCATCCCTCCGATCCTTTCAACATGATGCCTAGTTATTCCTCTGAATGAATTACAATCATGTGCTATTAGCAAAAAATCTCAGGCTGTTGATCGGAACTTGAAACAAGCATTGGTCAGACTCTGAACTTGATGTGGGACTTCAGAAAAAATAACATTATCTCCGAGTCAGGCTCAGACCCGCCCTTTCAGACCCACTCAGACCACACTGTGTGTTACAATAGTATGGCTGATATTTAATAACAGATAACTGTCCTAACGATATGAAAACTGAGCCTCCTGGAATACCTAAAGTAGTGACTCCGTAATCTGAAGGCTCCACTGAGACCAAGGATAACCGACAGACCGGAACGGTAAGTATTGCCATTATATACCGGGTGGGCCGGCATAATCCCTCAGAGTCTCCCCCCCGAGCGCGCTCACCCCTATGCGCGCGAGTGCCGAACTCATACCGCCGCCGACCAACCTCGGGATAGTATGTCAATACTGACCTGAGTGACGGTCATCGCCGTACTCGTATTAATATTTAAACAATATATAGGGGAAACAAGCCTCTTTGTGTAAGCCGGGTTGTCAGCCCAAGAAGAAAAAGGAGAAAAGTTTGGTTGCCGCGCTTTATCGCCGCGATGGGGTCATATATAGATGAGATTTCGCAAAAGGATATAGTCAGATAGATAGATAGATAGATAGATAGATAGATAGATAGATAGATAGGGAGCGAGACCTTGTGCCGGATGCAGGCTCGTTCAAGTTGCGTCCAGCATGCAGAGATGGGATGAAAAGAAAGAAGCATGAAGAAGCATGCACCAAGGCAAACATCAGTAAGGACAGTGGCGAAAACAACGGGGGGACTCCAGGGGGAAATGGGGAAAGTAAAATGAAGAGATGTGAAATCAGGGGTAAAAACAGCATGTGTTTTAACAACGATACAACAAGTACGATACATTGTCATATGTGCATATAAACGCATCATCATGTCACTTTTATTATTATTATTATTATTATTATTATTATTATTATTATTATTATTATTATTATTCGTCAATTCTTCGTACTCCCCTCACGGGTGAGACGATGGAGGCGCATGTGCAGAAATGCATCAGCCATTGACAGAGAAGCACTATTATTATTATTATTATTATTATTATGGACACCGTGATAGCCCAGTGGTCAAGTTCTACCATTTGGGCCCTGTCGCCAGTTCGATTCCCGTCGGTGCCACCAGTATTTTCATTGAACATACCGATCCGTCTGGACCAGTATTTTCATTGAACATACCGGCCCGTCTGGAAGTGTTGGAACTGCCCTTGCGGGGGTGTCATTAGAGCTTATCGTCAATTCTTCGTACTCCCCTCACGGGTGAGACGATGGAGGCGCATGTGCAGAAATGCATCAGCCATTGACAGAGAAGCACTATTATTATTATTATTATTATTATTATTATTATTATTATTATTAGGAGTACATAGGCCATTGGTCCTTTTCAATGGACTAATTGGTATAAAGCTCCTAGAGTAATGTTCTATGCTGTCACTTCCTTTATTCCACCGATTGGTGTGGAGCCTTTCCTTATGGAATGGAGGACTGGATGCACATGGCCTTTTGGCTCAGCAATTGGCAGGAGATACATTATTATTATTATTATTATTATTATTATTATTATTATTATTATTATTATTATTATTATTAAATCTGCCTTGGAGTGTTGACTGTGACATATTTGAGGGAAATCCCGATGAAAAAACCTAGTCACACTTGCTAAACAGAGTTCCAGCCCAATGGCCTCAAGGCGTTAAACTGTGACGCCAACTCATAACCCTTTGGTGGTAGATGCTGGGGAGGAGGGTCGTTGCGCGCGTAAAAGATCTTAAACTCCGCATATGCTGGTTGATAGCCCAGGACCCAGCAGACACCAGATTGTTATGGGTGGGGTTTCGAGGCAGCTCTAGCAACCGCGCTTGGTGTATGCACTTGCACATTCGGTGACGTCTTGCAAGAGGTTGCTGAGACTGCGGAATAACCTCGGCTTAGTGCAGTCTTGCCCTCAGGAGCTCCATCGGTGGCCCCGATCATCAGGCGAGAGACTGACACGGGGGGGTGGAGGACCTCGAACAAGGGTATTGGAGGCTTATGTCCGTTGAGGATATGCCATTAGCTGCATCAGTACGCCTCAGATATAGTATTATCATTATTATTATTATTATTATTCTGGAGGGGTGCACAAGATGGCACTCCATGGGAAGAGGAGGTGGTTGGGCCTCTCCCCACGAAGGTGACCGCTTGGGGAGGGCGGTCACCGGGATATGCGCAACTCTCAACTGGGCATTTACTCGGTAGGGGTTCGGCCAGGCAGGTTGTGGGGTTGTCTGTTGGATTGTTGGTTGGCTCGTTTTTCTTGGCTGTTGGTTTGGGTCTGGTTTCCTGGTTAGCCCATTTTCGCCGAATTTCCTGCCGAGTAAATGCCTGGGGGCTTCCAGTTCCGGTTTGGTGGATCTTGTTGAGGTGAGCATTCGGAGGAAACAGTACCGAGATGGGTTGAAGATAGGATTCACATTGAACCGAGATGGGGCCGAGTTGACCTGTTCCAACTCGGCTCCATTTCGGCTTCATGTTAATCCTATCTTCATCCTATCTGGGTTTTGTCTCCTCCCTATCTTCGCTTCTTCGGGCTTGCCTAACTGGAACACATGATGAGCGCACGTTGGAGAGGGGCTTCAGTCGGTCCCAATGCCTGCCAGTGCCTTGCTGCGTTGCCGTGCCTTGCCCCATGCATTCACACCCTCCACCGTTGCATTTCTAACTGAGCAGCTTCGGCTGGGATTACTATACTTGTCTGTAAGACCCTATAGGTACCGCTAGGTTCGCGCCTTCTATACCCACGTGGGGGAAGGAGTTTCAGCGGCACGCCGTCCGATCTGGCTCCACTCGGGGACACCCGTACCTCATGATGTGTATTGTTAGGAGCAGCTGAAAGTCCATAAGGCATGAGAGTAGAGGCGTTGGCGATGCGATGGAGAGTGTGTGTAGTGCGTGAGGCAGGTTCTGGCGACGCTGGGGGGTGCTGGCGGGCGCCGAAGGGCACGAAGCGACGCCGCAGCGTCCAGTGACACCGGCGGAAATGCGTGTAGTGTGTGTTGCAGATACCGCCGATGCTATTTGCATGGACGGGCGCTTTCCTCGGCGTAAAGAGGCGCGGCGGTGATGGCCAGCGACATTGGCCGTCTACTACTCTCAATGGATTACAAATACGCGAAGCACGGAGCTACCACTGTGGCCCTTATGGGACAAGGTAGAATCGCCGAAGACCTGGACAATCCCCGTGGGAATGCCTCTTCGACGGGCTCTGGCCCGATGTCCCAGGATGGGAGGATGAGGGCTCGCGTATATGACGGAATTCCTGAACCACGTGGAGAGGCTATCTTAGCTGCGCCTCATCCTTCCTCCCCAAACCTGGCACACGGGTCGGCGCTTCAACATAAGGCGAGCGGCGCTATATGGCAGATGGCACCGCCGCCTCGACGGTACCGGCGGGTAGATCGGTACGACAAGGACGGGCGTAATCTGATTGTCTGGGGGCTCTCAGAACGCGCCAATCTACAGGAGATCGCCTCCAAAATGAGCGGTCTTGGTCTGGTGGTCCCGGTAATGGAGTGGCAAGGCCAGCGAATGTCTCGTCACCTGGAGCTGGTCTACGAGGACGATGACAGCAGGCAGACGGCGTTGCAGCAACTCAAACATCTCAAATTCTTCGGCAGAGGGGTCAATGTGGCCCTTGGGCGCAGGTTCAGGGACAGGGAACGTGTCCGAAGGCTTATTCGCATCCATCTGCGTGGGGAAGCGGCGGTCCGGAAGGAGGAAGCTGCGACGGGATATCGCGTCTTGCCTCTGCATGAAGAATGTGTCGATGATGTGCAGGTGGTGTCTTCGGAATTGGCTGCCGATGCACCTAAGTGCGTGTCTGAGTGTGCTGATATGCATGTGGTGCCCCTGCATTCGGCGGCCAGTGCAGTGGGGGACCAACCTGCGCAAGCACCTGCAGAGGGGGGCAGCACGAGGGCGGAAGCCAAGCGCGGCCGTCGGGTCCGGAAACGAGCCAAGAAGCACCGCTCCAAGCAGTTCGATACCGGCTTCAAGCTACTCGTCGCGAGTCACAACTGGCAGGGTAAAACGGGGTACGACAACGTAGGCACGGCGGAATGGGCATCATTCTACAAGCACGAGGGCTGGCTAGTCATCGGGGCTCAGGAGCACCGCATGGGCAAGAAGCAACTTTCCAAATGCAGCCTGGATGGATTCCGGATTTTTGGAAAACCTGCGGAGGTCAGCGAGAAAAATCGCTGCAAGGGTGGGGTTCTATTCGCGGTTGCTAACTTCCTTGGTCCGTATTGCAACCTGGTGTCAGCCCCCGTCGACCACCGGCAGCAAGTGTGGCTGCGTATCGCCTCGGGTGTTACCGGCGCTCAGGATATCTATGTGGGCAACGGCTACTTTCCCCAGGAAACGCAGGAAGAAGAGTCGTCAGAGGCGTATGCGGCCTGGCAGGCAGCTATAGCTTTTTTTGGAGCCAAAGGTCTTGTGGTCACGGTGGCGGATGCCAACGCGAAGCTCGGGCCGGCATGCAGCCGAAAAGAGGAGGGCATCGTCGGTCAACACGGGGAGGTCGATGATAAGGGAGCACCGGTACGTTCGGAGAACGGCAAGAGACTCGCGGCTGTCCTCGTCGCTACGGGCCTGCGAAATCTGAGCGGCTTCTCGTGCCCAGTGGAAGGGTCCTACTGGTGGTCCCGGCGTGAGCAGCGCGGCATGGGCACAGGCAAGCACCTCCTCGATTACATCTGCGCGTCGCCTGGCTTGGCATCTGGAGCAAAGTTCGGAGTATGCGAAGATGATCTTGATACGGACCACAAGGCAGTATGGGCCGAACTGACGTGGAGCGGCCAGCGCCGGCCAAAGCGGGCTGCGAAACCTTACAGGTCCTTTCGTGTTGATAAGCTTATTGGTGCTGGTGTCTCGGGTAATGATCACGCTGCGAAGCAAGCGCTGGATTATCTACGCGACAAGTTCGATGACGTATTCCAGCATTGCCTACAGAAGCTTGGAGTGCATCAGCTGCCTGAGCTTGACCTATCGGGTGGTGCCGACAGCCAACGGGTGGTAGATGACGTCACCGAGCGAGTGGCGCAGTCCTTCCGAATGGCGGCGCACCGGGTCCTTGGCTCCAGATGTATACGACCCCGTTTCACCAACAATTGGTTCGACGGGGAGCTAAAGGAGCTCATTCAGCAGCGCCGGGAGGCCTACGCAGCATACAGGAGGGATGAATCGAATGCGGAAGCCCGTCTGAATTGGCTACGGCTCCGCAAGCAAATTCGGAAGGCAACTCGGGCCAAGAAGTCCGCCTCCTTCAAGCAAGTGCAGGAAGAAGCGGTCAAATGTCAACGCGAACAATCCTCAAAGCGCTTTTGGCTACTCGCGAAGCGGCTTGGCGGGGCACGCAGAACGAAGGTCTCCGCGCCGGTGCAAAGGGAGGATGGCTCACTGGCGTGTACGCTGCCGGAAAAGGTCGCTCGGTGGGAGGAATTTCGGAGAAATTCGGTGAAGCCACGGGAAAATCCGGCAAGTGCGGCTGTTGTGGTGGAGTGCTGTGCAGAAGCAGGCTCGCTGGAGTGGGAGGAAGCCGAAGCTAAGCGGCAGTTCCACTGGAACGATCGCTTCAGAGATGAGGTGGCCCGGGCTATGAAGGAGCACGAAGTAGGTGAAGACACTTGCGAAGAGCTGGACAAGCCGTTCACGCAAGAGGAGGTCCTTGCAAGGCAACGTGCCCTGAATAACCACAAAGCTTGTGGCGAGGACAAAGTGAAGAACGAGATGCTCAAGTATGGCGGCGCCTACATCAATGGCTACTTAACGCAGTACTTCAACTGGATTCGAGAAGCCGAGAGGACTCCAAAAGCTTGGGGCAAGGGAATCATCGTCAATATCCCCAAGGGTGGGGATCCTACGGATCCTGACAACTGGAGGGATATCTCGATTATTAGTTGCCTTGGTAAGCTGTATCTGTCCTTATTAGCTACTCGTCTAACGCTCTTCGTGGATGGCCCGGATAAGCTACGTCCAGAGCAGGGAGGCTTCCGCCCGGGGCGTCGCACTACGGATCAGGTCTTTACCCTTTGGCAGAGGTTGAAGGGGCGTCAGCAGCAGAAGCGGGAGTCGTATGTCCTGTTCGTCGATCTACGCAAGGCTTTCCCGTCTGTTTGGAGAGATGGTCTATTTGAGAGGCTCTGGAAGCTGGGTGTAAGGGGCAAGTTCTGGCGCACGCTACGCAGGTGCTACGAGCAGACTTCGTCGCAAGTGCTAGTTGATGGAGCACTCACCCCCGAAGTACTGGAGGGTGTAGGCGTCCAACAGGGGTCCCCTCTCTCTCCCACACTCTTCAACGTCTTTATGGATGAGCTGTGTGATCGGCTGGCGAGTGCCCTCAAGATCACGGATGTGAAGCGGCTGAACGACATCAAGGCACTTCTATACGCGGACGACGTGGCCCTCATCGCTCACAGTCGCACCGAGCTCCAGAAGATGGTCAATGTTGTGGCCAAGTTCGCGGAAGATTACAGGCTGGAAGTCAACTTGAAGCCCGGCAAGACGGAAATCATGCCCATTTACACGTCGAGCAAGGCGAAACGACCAAGTATCAGGGAGCGAGGTGAGCCCGTGGTGTGGTTTCGCGGCCAGAAGCTTTGTGTCACCAGTCAGTACAAGTACCTGGGAGTGGTTATCACCGACGACCTGAAGTGGAAGGAGCAGGCCCTGCGGGCTACGCGTGTCACTGAAGTCGCCACCGCAGGTTGGTACTCTTTGTGGTGTGCAGGTGAGATACAAGCTAGGTATCGTCTCATGTGCTGGAATCAACTTGTGGGGGCCAAGCTGAAGTACGCCTTCGATGTCTGGCGTGCCCCCGTATCGCAGCTCACCAAGCTGGAGGCAGCAATGCTGCGCCCCATGAGGATGATTCTCGGCATCAGCCCTAAGACAAGCAAGTGGATTACACTCTTTCTGGCGCGCTCTTTGAGTGCGGAGCGTTTGCGGCGGGCGGCGCAACTGAAGTTCTATGGACGGCTGCGTGTTCTACCGGAGAAGCGATTTCCTGTCATCGCATCTCAAGTCAAATCCGACTGGACTGCGGAGGCCGAAGGCGCTATCAGGGACTCAATGGATCTACAACAAGGGCTTCAGGAGCTCCTAAATAGCTCAGAGAAGGACCTCGAGGGTTGGAGTTCGACTGTGGACAAGTGGGCCCTTCAGCAGGACGTCAAGATGGTGCAGCAACTGATGTGGGACAAGCGAGTGGCAGGCAGCGATCTTACTGATGGCCTGCGAGTCATCCTAAGACAAGTCTTTGGAACTAAGGAGTTCCCAAGATGGGTAGCCCTTGATGATGCGCATTATAATCTGCTTCGGAGAAGGTTGCTCAGCTGCAACAACCGCCTTCGGTTGTACCGCAGCAAGTTGGTCAGTGGCATGTCCCCTCGCTGCTTCTGTTGTCATGATGATGTCAATGAGTCCCTTGCGCACTTCTTATGGGATTGCCCCATGCATGAGGGGAGACGTAAGCAGCTGTTGCTGAGTATGCAGAGGCTCGGTGGCATGGCTGTGGGGGCTGCTGAGGGAGATGGAGGGAGTGAGGAGGGTGGTGAGGTCGTAGGCGGTGAGGTTGTGGTGGAGGATGTGTTGCTTGGGCGGGAGCGGGAGGGCTCTGTGCGGCAGGGTTGGGATGATATGTCGCCTGTGGATCAATCACGATTGTTTTGTAAGTTTTTTCAGGGGAAGTCGCGCTTCCGCAGTAACTTTAGGCTTGCTGCGTTGTTAGGGGTTACAGCGTTGCGTCCCCCTCCAAAGTTGGATGTGTTGTTTGGATCATATGTGTCTGAGTGTTGGTCTGCTAGGGAGGGTAAAAGGGAGGAGCTTGGGGTGGAGGATGGGGGCGAGGAGGTGATTGACCTCACTGAGGTTCCATCAGCTTCTGTCCCACCCTCTCCCCCAAGTGACGTTGATGTTGCGCGGCGCGGCCGTCCGCGCAGAGTGGACGTCCTGGCTAGAGAGAGGGGTTCGGGAGCGCAGCGTAGTGTCTCGGAGTTCTTCTCTTCAGCTAACACCCTCGCATCTAGCTCTTCATGCACTTCACAGCCCCCATCTGCCCCTGCTGTTGCTGTTGCTGCTATGTCTGTTTGGTGTTCTGACAATGCGTTGGGATCGGCTGACCCCGGTGACCCAATGGAGGCACATGTCCAGGATCTGGATCTGATGCTATAGTCTGAGGAAGCCTATTATTATTATTATTATTATTATTATTATTATTATTAGGGAGTACATAGGCCATCGGTCCTTTCCATGGGCTGATTGGTATAAAGCTCCTAGAGTAATGTTCTATGCCGTCACTTCCTTTATTCCACCGATTGGTGTGGAGACTTTCCTTATGGAATGGAGGACTGGATGCACATGGCCTTTTGGCTCAGCAATTGGCAGGAGATACACTATTATTATTATTATTATTATTGTTGGACACCGTGATAGCCCAGTGGTCAAGTTCTACCATCTGGGCCCTGTCGCCAGTTCGATTCCCGTCGGTGCCACCAGTATTTTCATTGAACATACCGGTCCGTCTGGAAGTGTTGGAACTGCCCTTGCGGGGGTGTCATTAGAGCCTATCGTCAATTCTTCGTACTCCCCTCACGGGTGAGACGATGGAGGCGCATGTGCAGATTTGCATCAGCCATTGACAGAGAAGCACTATTATTATTATTATTTTATTATTACTATCATTATTATTACTATTATTATTACTATTATTATTATTACTATTGTCCTTTCCATGGGCTGATTGGTATAAAGCTCCTAGAGTAATGTTCTATGCCGTCACTTCCTTTATTCCACCGATTGGTGTGGAGACTTTCCTTATGGAATGGAGGACTGGATGCACATGGCCTTTTGGCTCAGCAATTGGCAGGAGATACACTATTATTACTATTATTATGATTATTATTAGGGAGTACATAGGCCATTGGTCCTTTTCAATGGGCTGATTGGTATAAAGCTCCTAGAGTAATGTTCTATGCCGTCACTTCCTTTATTCCACCGATTGGTGTGGAGACTTTCCTTATGGAATGGAGGACTGGATGCACATGGCCTTTTGGCTCAGCAATTGGCAGGAGATACATTATTATTATTATTATTATTATTATTATTATTATTATTATTATTATTATTATTATTATTATTCAGATATGGTAAATCTGCCTTGGAGTGTTGACTGTGACATATTTGAGGGAAATCCCGATGAAAAAACCTAGTTACACTTGCTAAACAGAGTTCCAGCCCAATGGCCTCAAGGCGTTAAACTGTGACGCCAACTCATAACCCTTTGGTGGTAGATGCTGGGGAGGAGGGTCGTTGCGCGCGTAAAAGATCTTAAACTCCGCATATGCTGGTTGATAGCCCAGGACCCAGCAGACACCAGATTATTATGGGTGGGGTTTCGAGGCAGCTCTAGCAACCGCGCTTGGTGTATGCACTTGCACATTCGGTGACGTCTTGCAAGAGGTTGCTGAGACTGCGGAATAACCTCGGCTTAGTGCAGTCTTGCCCTCAGGAGCTCCATCGGTGGCCCCGATCATCAGGCGAGAGACTGACACGGGGGGGTGGAGGACCTCGAACAAGGGTATTGGAGGCTTATGTCCGTTGAGGATATGCCATTAGCTGCATCAGTACGCCTCAGATATAGTATTATTATTATTATTATTATTATTATTATTATTATTATTATTTTTAACGCAAACACTTTAAGTAAGAAAATACTTGCCACTAGTAGGGATAAGTGGGAAGCGTAAGAGGAAAATCGAAGTGGTATCAACGAGATACAAAAATGGAAAAATGAAGCGTAAAAAGAAAAGGTTGAAGTTGTTAAGAGCAGCAGAGGCGGGAGGGTTATCTACGTTGGGGCACTAGAGAAGCTGCCAAAGCTCGTTGCAACTCCTCGTCGTCGTCATCCTCTTCATCTTCATCTTCATCTTCATCTTCATCTTCATCTTCATCTTCGTCTTCATCCTCGTCGTTATCTGATCCGCTGTATTGATCCCTAAGTAAGTAAGTAAGTAAGTAAGTAAGTAAGTAAGTAAGTAAGTAAATTAATAAGTAAGTAAGTAAGCAAAGTAAGCAAGTAAGCAAGTAAGTAAGTAAGTAAGCAAGTAAGCAAGTAAGTAAGTAAGTAAGTAAGTAAGTAAGTAAGTAAGTAAGTGTGACCTTGCCCAGGCCAGGAAAGAAGGCGAGATATCGGGCCCGGCGCGCTGACCGGTGCGGTTGGAAGCCAGCCTAGGTAGAAAGATAGATATGAATGGTCTATCAGCGCTGCATATCCGATAGAAAGATACATAGATAACAGCAGATAGGTAGGTGTTCGTAGGAAGTCAGATCGATATTTTAGGTAGGCAGTTCGCTGACCGGTCATGTTGGAAGCTAGCCTAGGTAGGTAGGTAGGTAGGTAGGTAGGTGGGTAGGTATATATAGACACCTGTCTGAGACCTTGTTATGCCTGTCCAGCAAGCTTCTGTCTCAGGTAGGTAGGTAGGTAGATAAGTAGGTAGGTAGGTAGGCAGGTAGGTAGGGTAGTAGGTAGGTAGGTAGTAGGTAGGTGTAAAATATACACATAGGCACCTGAGTAGCAAAGTATCTGAGAACTCGTTATGCCTGTCCAGCAGGTTTCTGTCTTGTTCCAGCACGAAGCCCTGCTTCAGCCAAAACACAGCCGCTTCTTCAGTCGACACCACCCTAGACAGGTAGATATTAAGGTAGATTGATAGATAGGTAGGTGCGTGGGTCGGTAGGTAGGTAGGTAGGTAGGTAGGCATGTAGGTAGGTAGGTAGGTAGGTAGCAAGCTTCTGTCTAATTCCAGCACGAAGCGCTGCCTCCGCCAAAACACAGCCGCTTCTTCAGTCGATACCGCCCTAGAGAGGTAGATAAATAGGCAGGTAGGTATATAGGTAGGTAGGTAGGTAGGTAGGTAGGTAGGTAGGTAGCAAGCTTCTGTCTTGTTCCATCACGAGGCCCTGCTGGAGCCGATACACAGCCGCTTCTTCAGTCGACACCGCCCTAGGCAGGTAGATAAGGTAGGTGGATAGGTAGGTAGGTAGGTAGGTAGGTAGGTAGGTAGGTTGGGTAGGTGGGTAGGTGGGTAGGTGGGTAGGTAGACAGATAGATAGATAGATAGATAGATAGATAGATAGATAGATAGATAGATAGATGACATGTCGCAAAGGAATGTAGTCCTTGCAAAGGAACGCAGTTTCACATCAAACAGTAATTTGTGTACTGTGCATGTGTCGGGTGGGAATCACGGGTAGACTGTGTTCTGGAAAAAAGAAGAGGAGGAAGGACGTTGAAGAAAAAGGCAATCTAGGAATGGAGAGTGGGGAGGATAAGGAAGAAGAGAAAGAAAAGGAAGCCCTTAGTCCAAGTGTTTTGAGCACCGTAAGCTTGCGCAAGCTACAATGATGACATTGTATGAGGCCTAAACCCCCGAAGGGACCTAGCCCGGGCTATGCAACACTGGACGGCTATGACGGAATGCAGTCACCGATACGGACTAGAGGAAGATTAGTCCAATTTTTGACTGCACAGGAGCGATAGATCGCAAAAGAGCAACGAGCTACGCAGGACGATAGCTTGAAGGAAAGGGATTTGGATTGGGGATGTGAAAAACCCAAGGCGCGGAAACATCGATGAACAGAGAACGATACCATGCCGCGAGCCCCGCATTCGATTGGTCGAAGGTGGCAGGTCCATCCGTTGTCCTCGATTTGAGATTTGAGCCCATTATATCGGTTAGTCTTGTAGGCTCGTGCATCAAGGATGTTTTCCTCGACCGGGCACGTGAGCTCGATCAGTATACATATCTTGGTAGACA
>WBZZ01000985.1:37500-40000 GCA_019918135.1 Paulinella micropora | reverse complement strand
GGGGAGAGAGAGGGGGGAGAGAGAGGGGGGGAGAGAGAGGGGGAGGTGGGGGGAGAGAGAGGGGGGGAGAGGTGGGGGGAGAGGGGGAGAGAGAGGGGGGGGGGAGAGGTGGGGGGGAGAGGGGGAGAGAGAGGGGAGAGGGGGGGGGAGGGGGGGGGGGGAAGAGAGAGAGACCAGTACAGCAGAGAAAAAAATAGAGAGACAACTACTACGGCAAAGGAAAAAAAAATATCTACCACCAGCACAGCAAAAAACGGTTCAGTGAGGAAAAAGGGACACCAAGTAAATACCAAAAAATGCACCTACTGCAAGGCATGGACACCGTGGCCGAGCGGTTAAGGCGATAGATTCGAAATCTATTGGGTTTCACCCGCGCGAGTTCAAATCTCGTCGGTGTCGTATTTTTGCAGCCGACCGGGAATAGGTCCTTGAAAATTAAAATTCACTTTTCCGATTGTTCTGTTTTTGTGGGAAAGTTTTTTTTTTTGTGTATTTGTTTGTTTGCTTTTTTATTATTATTATTATTATTATTTGTCCCGCTCTCTTCGTGTGGACTACACTGGATTACTAAACACCTTCACAAGAACATTTGCGTAAGAAATTAGCGATAGAATTGGCTCCACAAAGCGGTGACCGGTGCACCTGAGGAAAGTAGAGCTGGAACTAAGGTTTCAACAGAAAGCTCCTAGAAAGAGTAAGATGGAAGAGAAAAGAAAGAGAAAAAAGATAGAAAGGAACAAAGAGATAAAGAAAAACCAGGAAAAGAAAAGAGAACGAAGAAACAAAAAACAGGAAAGATAAAAAACAAAACACAAAAGAGAATAGGAACAAAACAAAACACAAAAGATGAAGAAACAAAAAACACAAAAGAAACAAAAAAAACAAAAAAACAAACAAGCGAAACAAACAAACAAACAAGCGAAACAAACAAACAAGCGAAAGAGGACAACAAGAAACAAGGATGAAGAAAAAAACAAGCATCGATAAAAACAAAACAATAAAAACAAATAAAAAGCAGAAACAAAGAAAAAAACCCACAAAACCAACACAAAAAGAAACAAACAAAAACAAAAGACACAAAACAAGATAAGCAACAACAGCAGACGTAACGACAAACACCAAGGGGCAAACACAAACAAGCAAACGAACACAACTCACAAGGCCAGACAGGGGCAAGGGAGACGATACGATACTATAAGGTAAGAGAAGTATGCAGAGGTCAGACATAATTAACATAGGGCGCAAGTACAATTATAACTCATGGCGTAACTGCTAACAGCTATTGCCTAAAGCAAATCACTGGCCGAGGCAGTGACCAGTGTCTGGGGTTTTAGTTAATAATATATTTAAATTTCGAGTCCGGCGTTACGAGCCTGATTAATTAATATAAGTATTGCTTAAGTTCTTTTTTGAATCGGCTTAGTTTGGTTATATGAAAAATATGTGCGGGTAATTTGTTGAATATGTTAGCATTAGTTTGCGTGAAGTGCGGGTCGTTTCTGTCTATATATATATATATTTCTTTTCTTGCGTAACGGGTGCGATGGTTAAGTGCAGTATTAGTGCTCATGTATTTATTATCATGTATTGGTTGGTGTTTTATTTTTGTTGAGTGTATGTATGGATGCGTTTCGATACATACCCTGTATATGTATAGGTTATAGATGTCAAGAAGTTTTAGTTTATGTAGAAGAGGGGCAGTGTGGGAGCGCGGGGCTGCTTGCACTAGTAGGCGTACGATGCGCTTATGGAAATTGACGAGTGGGTGTATATATTTCTTCTTCTTCTTCTTCTTCTTCTTCTTCTTCTTCTTCTTCTTCTTCTTCTTCTTCTTCTTCTTTGCCTTTGCCTTTGGTTTAATCAAGTTACTTTTACAAGTGACCTCTGGTCATCCAAACACGTCGTTAGCCCGAAGGCAATTGATTTAACTAAGACGGTGACTACTACTACTACTTTCTTCTTCTTCTTCTTCTTCTTCTTCTTCTTCTTCTTCTTCTTCTTCTTCTTCTTTTCTTTTCTTCTTCTTCTTCTTCTTCTTCTTTTCTTCTTCTTTTTCTTCTTCTTCTTCTTCTTCTTCTTCTTCTTCTTCTTCTTCTTCTTCTTCTTCTTCTTCTCTTTTCTTTTCTTTTCTTCTTCTTCTTCTTCTTCTTCTTCTCCTCCTCCTCCTCCTCCTCCTACTACTACTACTACTACTACTACTGCTACTACTACTACTACCACTACTGCTACTACTACTACTAATACTACTACTACTACTCCTAGTACTACTACTACTACTACTACTACTACTACTACTACTACTACTACTACTACTGCTGCTGCTGCTACTACTACTACTACTACTACTACTAAGGCCTAGGCCTTCGATTTAACTACTACTACTACTACTACTACTACTACTACTACTACTACTACTACTAGGCTAGGGAAGGCTATCAAGAGTAACTGCTTTTTCTTATTCAGCCAACGGGAAAAGCTAAAAATAACCCGATAATGATGC